>CAKNYM010053729.1:245901-339930 GCA_932195095.1 Andricus curvator | reverse complement strand
GGATTTATTATCTTTAAATAATCCTACCATCCGGAAAATGGTAAATATCCCGTATCGCTAAAAAAAAGTGGTCCGAGCACATAATACATACTTTTCTCTTTATTTTTTGCATTTGGGAATAGCACCAGGAACGGGATGAGAATTTTCACGGATGAACGCGAGTACTCGCGGCTTTTTTCTCGAATTGATAATGACAAGCCAGTTGATGAACGAGCTGCCAGGCAACGCGCTCATTAACGTCTCCGTTAATCAAGCAGTACGCCGTATGCAATATTGCAGTGTAACATACACAAACACACTTATATTATCCTGCGGCATCACTAACACCGATCAAATTTCTCCTGTTCCTGATACCCATAGGCGTAATAAAATTTTTAATTTTTACGATGTTACCAGATTGAAATTAAAATTTCTTTTTAATTAATGGAAGCACGATGCTACCTACACAAATCTGATCGTTGAACTCTGATCTAATTATATATCTGGTTCTAATTCTAATGCAATTTGTGGTAACCACTTTCTACATCGAATAATTAATCAAGAACTTTATTAGTTGTGTGTTCAATTCTGTAATTTCGATTTAATTTATAACATCTGCATAAAAAACGTTTTTACCGCTGGTTTTTTGAAGACTAATTCAGTATAATTTTGAATTCAATAATTTTTAATTGTTCAAATTTAAACTGTACCTGACCGAATTCCTTTTTTAATCAGGCAGGCAATCCATGCTCAAGTCACACAATCATTTGCCACTTAAATAACTCTGTTGTTGTTCAAAGGCAATACGACACGTATTTTACCGATTTGAAGAGAAATTATTGAATTTAAAAAATTGAAATTGCTGATTATTGGAACATTTTGTAAAAGTCAAAAATTGACAAAAGGATGACAGTTTTTCTGTAAATACTCAAAGTCAATTTACTCAAAACTCCCACCATTTTTTTCTCTGGGTTTTTGCCAAAAAGGCACAAGATTAAAAAATGTCGGACAAACAGAATTGTTTCTCTAAAAAAGTTCTAGAAAAATATCGCTTGATACTTTTTTCTATCTCGCGTTGTAGTGTATGTTAAAAATGGTACAAATTGATATCAAAAACGTTCAGTATTAAATAATTTTAAATAGACATATTAAGAATAATGATTGAAATCCCAACAAGATTGAATAAATTAAAATACTGTATTTTAGAACGAAAAAATAATTCCAGATTGAATCTATTCTTAATTGTATAATTCCCATTTGAAGCTTCTACAGTTTTTAATCGAAGTCAATCTGAAGTTCTCTTTTAATAGCCAACGTAGAAAATAGAAATTGAAAGATTTTTCTAGTTCACTTAATTTTTAAATATACAATGAAAAATGTAGCAAAAATAAATAACATGTATGTGTACTTTTAATATGTAATTTACCTTAAAAGTGAATTTAAAGTTGACTATCCTGGACGAAAATCTACAAATTTTACAAGAGCACCTGCTAAATTAATAGCAGGAAAGTCACCCAACAATTCTAACTTTTTTCAGTGAAAAGTGTGACACCGTTTCAGATCAGTAAGGGAGCGTCCATTAATTACGTTAAGGCTTTTTTTGGGGGAAGGGTAGGGGTATCCGGAAAATATTATGAGTTCTTACCCGTAATATAATATATTCTTTGAATTCCATGGATATCGTAAACGGCCTCTAGAAATCCCTTTAAAACGATTTAAAGATTTAAAGATCCGTGGAAATCCCTTAAAAACTGTGAAAATGCCTTAAAATTCTTCGAAATTCCGCGTAAAATCTTTTGAAATAATCAGCGAAATCGCTTGAAATTCTCAAATTCCGTAAAAATCACTTATCCCCCTTAAAAATCCGTGGAAGTCCCATCAAATCTCTGAAAGTCGGTTAAAATCCTTGAAATTCCGTGAAATATTTCAGAGCATTACGAGATTCCTTTGAAATCTATGAAGTCCCTTTAAAGGCATGTGATACTTTGCCATATGATCCTTTGTAACTTTCTGAAATTGGTCCTAATTCCTTAAAATCTCTCAAAATCGCTAAAAATCCGTCGAAATCCTTCAGTATCTTTTGAAATCCCATAAAATCTGATTGAACGCGTTGAAGTCCCTTAAAATCCTGTAAAATTGCTTGAAGTATTGAGATTCTCTATGAAAGTGTAGTAATTAATATCTGCAAACTCTTGACATTTTTTTTAATCGTTTGAAAATTGTGAAACCTCTCGTAATCTTTTAGAATCGTTTGACATACACTTAAACTTTTGATCCTTTGAAATCTTTTGAAATCCCTAAGAAGGCGTGGAAGTCTCCTTAAATTCCGTAAAAGTTTTGCAATTCTTTGAAATACTTTCTACTCCTTTGAAGTATCTTTAAATCCCTTGAAATTTGTTAAAATCCTTGCCAATCACTGAAAATTTTTCAAATCTTTTTATTCGTCATAAAAATGTTACGAATCCATACAGTAGGGTGGGAGGGTGTCTAAAATTTCAAAAATCATCCTTAACGTAATTAATGAATGTTCTCTAAATAAAAGTTCACTGAATAATAATTGATGAAAATCCTTGCGAACTTAATTGAGTGTCTCCCTTATCATTTATTCAAATTTAAAAATAAGTAAAATATTTTCATATGAAATCCGATTGAAAATGTTGCCGTAATGGAAAAATAGTTTTCATCTGTTTGCAACACTTTAGTCTCAACTTGAAATCAAAACTATAACCTACGATTTACTGCAACAGTAAATCAGTCTGGTAGTACTGAAATTTGACGTGTAAATATGTTCTCAGAATGTGTCGATGTTGGTGTGAATTTATGTTGAACATACGTCTATGTGGGTGGCATGTCACGGTCGACCGTAGGGTAATGTACTCCAGGTTTCGCGCTGCTGAAGTTGGTCGTTGCTGGGTTGAAACTTCAAATATTTTAATTACTCCTACTTCCACGGTTAATTGCAACCAGTGGACCGAGCCAAGCTCCGTTGCAGCGTCTTAACTTCACACATCTCTTCGCACCCTCTCTGAAAATCTTTATCAGGTTATCTCAAAATTTAAATTCAAGGTCGTTATTTTTACTTTTTGAAAAAATCCTTCCAACTTAAAATTGAGAAGTTTTTAATTTAGAACATTTACAATTAAAAATTATTTAAGTGCTAAAATTAAACAATCTGTCATTTTTATGATTAACCTTAAAAATTTCCTCAATTTGGAACATTTAGAATTGAAAACTCTTGACTTTTGATCCTAAAAATCATCGGAATTTAAGAATACTTATTTATAAATCTTAAAAATTTAACTAGTAAAAAATATTCAGTATGGTAGATGCCTGAAACGAATCATATTGAATACTAATTTTAGTCAGATTAGTCAGTTTGTGTATTCTTGTGTATTTTTGTGTAAACTATGACGTATGATGACTTCGTGAAGCTTTTCGCCTAGGGTGATTGGTAGAGAGATTGATCACCAACACGGTCGGAGCGATGTTGCGGAACGAACATGCTGTTTGAATAAACAACAAGGGAATTCTAGATTGATGTAAAATTTATGCTTGCTCTTACACATTCTTTAGTTACTTTTTACCATATGAATTCCTTGATACCCGGTAGTATAACGAGGATAGGACCAAGCGAGTTACGCTTACCCCGAAAGGAGTTTGGTTTAATGATATAATAATAAATTTTGAAGAACTTTCAATTGCAAATATTCAAAATTGAACAATTCTCTATTGTAAATCTTCAAAATTGAACTACATATTAAAAAAAAGAAACGTTCAAAATTATATTATTTTAAGGTATAAACATTAAAAATTAAAGAGTTTTCAATTGCAAATCTTCAAGATAGACCAACTTCAAAACAGAATTTTATGATTTTAAACTATAAACACTTAAAACTAAATAAATTCGTTCATTTTCAATTGTAAATACACTAGATTTTCGATTTAACCACTTTCGATTTATGCGTTCTAAGAATTGACGCCGATGATGAGAAGTGCCGCGGGGTAGAAAGGGGAGGTCGTCCGCAGTCAGTCACCCTAGAGTCCTAGACAAAACAGTAGCATAGCGATAAAGCGCAATACCCCAACGGCCTAGCTGTAACTGCGCCACGTTGCGCAACTTTACGACACGGCCCTGACTGTTCACGTTCGGAGAATTTCGATTTAAGTCAAGGTCACAACCAAACCCGTGCTTGAATCGAAAGTCTAGTGTATCTTCAAAATGAGTCCCTGTCGAAAATGGAAATCATCTAATTCCTGCCGGCATAAAATCTTATATATAAGTAAAAGTTACAGATTACTGAATGCATTAATCATTAACAGAACAATAAGTCAATTTTTTACTTTCCTTGATTGATTATCTATTTCATTCACTCATAATTACCATCTTTATTTTTTTCCAAATTCATCCAATGATAGGTAATAATAAAAATGTTAACAAAATCGGGCTACGGTACTTCATTTGTATGCATTTTAGACATAAAAAAACGGTTCAAAAATTGCAAATATATACTAGAGTAGGCGGAAAATTCACTTTTTTTGAGTAGCGAATTCTAATAGTGGGTAAAATAATGTTGAATTTTTTGTAGGTACAGTTTTTAGTTAGAACTTTTTCAAATGTGTAAAAAAATAGATTTTTCAGATTGTGTTTGCACATTTTTTTGGATAAATTTTAACATTTTGTGCTTCAAATTTCTTCAGCTTGAATCATAGAAATATGCCATTACTTTGTTATGATCAAAATACAATTTTTTCCTTGTTTCAAAAATTGTGACTTTTTTTCCCATTTTAAGAAAGTTCTAATTGAGTACAATTTGTTTTTAAATTTATAATTCTATATCTATCTATAATTATGTAATACACTACTAAAAATTGTAGCTACAAAATCTTCAACATAATTTTTTGGCCCATAGCGTTCAATCACTATTAGAACCTGCTACTCGAAAAAAGTGTTTTTTCATAAGGACAACAACGGAATTTCACCGGGAGCGGGTGCCATTCTAGAAAATTGCACCCACTCCCAACGAAATCATGGTAACATATCAGCTGTAACCACCGTGCACCCTGAGGACACGGTGTGACCCAAGGAGGACTGCCTTCTGCATTTCCCCCGCAAGTATCTTAGCATTTCGTTGATATGCACGGATGCTTCTTCAGACTATTAACCAGTGAAAAATTGGCACCTCTAAGAACACCGATGATCAGGACGACTAGGTTAACTGAATATTCTGGGTATAACCGTCGCAACTCCCTTATAAGGTCTTTACTCTCTTTCTACCTCTCTTTCTTTTCATTCTCCTTGGCTGTGATGTTCTTGTCGGCTGGTGCCGAAAATTCGATAACGAACATGGTTCGTTTCTCGAAGTCAAGGAGAACCATGTCAGACCTCGAGTAAACGACAGAAACAATTGTCGAGGATATGAAGTTCCAGTACACTGAAAGAAATAGTTTCAGGCTAGTAGCAATCCGAGTTTGCTTGGGAATTTCTAACTGAATGAGAAAGAAAATTGTGCTGTCTCAGCCACACGAATTTGAGCATTATCACCTACGTATAAGAAAATCATCAAGGCTAATATGGCAAGGAAAGTTTGTTTGACTGAAACGATAGTTGAGAAAAGTGTCGAATAACCAATATGATTAAAATATCCAAATATTATAATGTAGGTACAAGCATTATATGCCTCGGTCTCATAGCCGTATTGAACACATAATTTTATCAACTATCTATTCGAAACAACACTGCGTTAAAGTATTGCATTGGGCATCCGGCTGGTTGCTTGATTCAGCCATACCAATCAATGTATTCTGGTGTGCGCGATTGATCAACCGGTGAGGTGCGCGTCGATTCGGCATCAGTCGCTGTCTTCAGGTTTCTGATTTTTGTTAGTTTTCTGTTATTATTATGTGTCAAAAATATCTTTTACTGAATGCAATTCTCAAACATAACCTCACGTTTATAGTAAGTTTGAAGCATGAAAACGCGTAAACAAACTGTGTAGATTATTATTTTCGTAATATTTTATAGAGAATGAGGTGAGTGAGGAGGCTTTTGATACCTTACTCCGAAATTTGCATAAGAGTTGTTCATGAATAAGGCTGGACCCTATAGCTATTTTCACAAACAAGTGGCATTTATTTGCCTTTATTTTTGTATCTTGAGAATCATATATGAATTTTTTGTATGCAATACAATTGGAAACTATTTTTCACAGATACACAAATATTATAATTAATAATTTGGAATAATAACAAAACTACCAAAAAATCGAATTTTTAAATCAATTTTAACTGCACTGCAGTATGGAGGATGCAACCTCATTAGCATTGTACATCAGACATGCCTAACATTAGACTATCCGAACGGTATGCTTAGATCTCCTCAACGGGAGGAGCAGATGAGACAAGCCTGCGTATGGTTGATTTACCACAACCAAATTCAGTCTGACACAACCGTAAATTCGTTCTACTACAGTCATCTTATGTTTGGAAATATCTATTAAAACATATAACTCAAGCAGTAATATTGCTTCAGCAATTATGGTATGGGTAAAATACGCAAACTGTATCGCTGTAGCTGAGCGAGCAATACATTATGGTTGGAATAACCAGAACTATGCGTGTATCATCGAATTATTTCTTTCAGTGTATATTCGGCATTTCTGACTCTATTTCCCTATGAGAGTTTGGTGAAGCGGTACCAGGGCTAATGCCGTAAGAGTGACAGAGATGGTAATAAAGCACTCTTAGTGCCGCATTGTGCCTTTGGATGTACGTCGTTCCCGCAAGAGTTGGACAACTAGATAGTATGTGTCCTAGGTGCTCGGGGTGTGCATGACACGCTCTACTAAACATCATCGAGAATGTGTTGGCTTAAAATGTGGTGGCGGTATAATGCTAAAGTGGAAATGACACCGTCTTGGCACGCTAAAATGAAACCCTCCGTGCCCGACCTCAATCCGGGTGATTTGAGGAAAGCAAACATTAGCTCATACGACATCGACTGATCCTTCCCATTTCTGTCGAAGATGCGTGCATCCTCTTGTCAAAGAGCTGTTCTCGGAAGTTTTTCTACGGTGCTTTCTTGATCTTTCATGACGTATAGTATATTATATATTTATCTTTAACTCAAGAATAGCTTAAATACTATCCACTGATGCCATTGTTGATAGCTGAAAAATAACTGTATCATAGTAAAATGTTAAAATGAGTTCTTCATACGTTTTAAATAAACAGCATTCGTTGTCAATGAGATTTCGATAGTTTTTTTATGCCTACTTATATGGTATCTCTTTTATTTGTATAACCATTAAGTTCTGTAAATTCATAAACTTTTTATTCAAGTCATGTCTCACTGAGATTTTATTTTGTTGAAAAATGGATCATGTATGATCCATTTTCCATAAACTTTTTCCATAAACTGATTTATGGTTACAGACAAAAGAGATTCCATGTGAAAGCATGAGAAAACTGTGGAAGTCTCCTTATCATTGAATGCTGCTTATTAAAAACTTATAAGAAGAACGTTTTTGAACTAATTTTAACCTTTTACTATTTACATTTATTTTTAAGTTATCAGGTCTGTGGATAGTGTTTAGGCATTATACATGTGGCAATGTGTACTTCTGAATCGAATAATGATCATTTTACGTGCATGGTCACCGTATTATATATAATTAAAAAACGATCGAAAATGTTATTGAAAGATATTCCGAGAACAGGATCAGCTGCGATTTTCGTACTTTTATTTTTGGTAGCTTAAAGTGCATTCAAATGAAGTACCGTAACCAGATTTTGTTGACATGTTCATCATACCTAATATTGGTTGTCAAATGATGAATGGATCCAAATTCAGATAAAAAAAAATACTTTTGGGTCTTTACATAGTCTATTCTTCACAAAATGATTATAATTTGTTGACGGAAGTTGCGGCTATTTAACTTTTGAATTTTTGAGAATATGATCTGAAGATATAACAATGCAAGTTAAAAGTCATCAAAATACTACTAGGCTATGCATAGCAGACGGTCGTGCCAAAAGGGATCAGATAGGATCTGCATTCATTACCTAATGACTCGTGTGAGGATGACTTTGGGGAGATGAAGTTGGGGAAAGAATAAGAATAAGAGTGAAGCAAAAGTAAAGGAAGAGGAGGTGGTTTTAGACCGCAGCCTTCGAAGGTAGCATTAACATATTAACAATGCTCCATTATGACACGGCTCAGCAGTGAAGCCAACTGACTTCACTATGGTTATGCCGCAGAGTTACGATCACGTTACAGAAACCATATTCCCTCACATGTAAGTACACAGCCTAACGAAAACTAGCATTTCATGTGCCGTTTATACCGATACATAATCATGGGTTATTTATGCTCATCTTCTGCAGTAGACGTGTATATTGCAGTAGACGTGTATATAATGCCTTATAACATAGCTTGATAGGAATAAAAGCATCGTCATGGTGTTTTCAAGGCCCTAAGTGTTTTATTCTAATAGGAGTTTCAGTGGTTTATATGAGAGAACATGTTCATTGAAGGTAAATGGTATTAGGTTTGGATTTGCGTTAGGCAGTTTGAATATAAAGTGCATTCTTGCATTCTGTGTGCATTCTCTCATTCAAAGATGCATTCTGCGTCAGTAGTTAAAGTACATGGAAGCGGCGTGGCTCAGGTGGTAGCGTGCTTGGTGTATGATACGAAGGCCTGGTGTTTCTGTTTAATAAAATGGTTGAATAATCTTTGTTCCCTTTTAATTTAAACTCAGAAAAAAAGTTGTCTTGAAACAAAAGCATCGTTCTCTTGCCTGCTTTGTTTTGAACCACTTGAATATCTTTTTTACACAAACATAATTATTTGGCTGCAAGATTAGGTGAAGTTAGTCACAAAAGGATAATGTTTGCTGCAGAAAGATTCATTATGAGACAAATGAAATTCCTTTTAACCTTCAATTTAAGAGGAAATTCCATTTGTGTCAAAAGCATCCTTCTGGTACAAGAAGAAATTTCTCTGAGTGTAGGTACAGCTGCACTATTTTGAACTCTTAACAATTGAAAATTTGCATTCTCAAATACAATTTCAGGGCTGCTAACGGTTAGGAAATTCCAGAAAGTCACGGAAAGTCAGAAAATTTAAAACTTGTCAGGGAACGCTAGGGAATGTCAGGGAAAACCTAACAGACAGGAAATTTTCGATAAACTGAATTTTAAGTTAATTTTATTATTTTGTTTAAAATTCAACAATTTTGTAAAAAGTCATTCCTTTTTTTTAATTCAACTATTTTGGTAGAAATTGCATCTTTTTCTGGTTTATAAATTATTTACTCGAATTATTTTTTTGTGGTAGAATATTAATCTTCCTGGTGACTAATACATCTTTTTAATTGAAAATTCATTTCTTTGGTTCAAGATTTAACTATTGTAGACTATTTAACTATGTAAACTGGGTTCATAATAATGATCTGTTATTATTAGAATTATTATTATCATTAGGTTGAAAATCTCTTTAAGATTCAACTCTTTTTAAAGATTCTTTTTTTTTTGGTTTGAAAATGAGTCTCTTTTTGTTTAGGATTCAACTAATTTGTTTAAAATTAGTATTTTTTGTTTAATTCAACTGTTTTAAATTAAAAATTTCACTATTTTGTTGAAAATTTTATTTTTTTTGTAGTTGAAAACTAATTTTTTAACTGTAAATGCAACTATTCCATTTTTGCTTAAAATTGATATTCTTTTTGTGTAAATTAAATTATTTTGGCATAAAATTCGTTTTCTTGGCTTGAAAGTTCAACATTTTCGATGAGATTTTGTTTCTTTGTTGACTGAAAAACCATTGTTGGTTGAACATTCCTCGTTTCGCTTTGAAAATTAGTATGATTTGATTGAGGATTCAACTCATTTGTTGAAAATCCGTATTTTTTGATTCAATTCAACAGTTTTTGATTGAAATTTAACATATTTTTCGTGAAAATATGAACTATTACACTTTTCGATGAGAATTCATTTTTTATCAAAGCCTCGTAACTTTAGTTTGAAATTTTATTGTTTTGTTGAAGATTCCTCTTTTCTTGGTTAAAAATTAATGGTTTTAACTGAAAATTTAATTTTTCAACTCTGAATTTTAAACTCTTTAGTTTAGATTGATTAGAACATTTAAAATTCGATACTGTTTAATTTTGAATACTTCAATTTTGGTCCCCACAATATCAATTTGTTCTACTTTAGCCACGTTTTCCCGAAGTTGGAAATGCGGAGTAGTAAAAAATAATAGAGTCAAGCAGATTACAGATTCGTCGCGTGCATTATTATATTATTCATTCGAGTTTACGATCTCACTCGAATATTGACTCTTTGGGCCGTTGTGCCTCCCGTGACTTAGGTGATTAGCATAAAAATGGTTTTAAAAATCCTGGTGTAGATCGAGGTCTGATTGGTGGCCTTTATGTAGGTGTCCCGCCCATTGGTTGAACAAGGGAACCGAAAGGGAGGCTGTTGGGAGAGAAGAGAGAACCGTATAGGGTCGCGAACGAGGGAAGGTGAATAAGAGAGATGAGACCAAAAGAGAAGTAGAAAGGGAGAAGGCATAGTGTTGAGATCGAGGGTGGCAGAAAGAGAAGGAAATAGCTAAATCTGCATGGGTAGTTTCAGAAGGGAAAGAGACAGCATTTGGTTAGTAGATTTGTATTTGTATGAACGAGCGAGAGTGTCAGGACCAACTTCAGGGATGGCATAACTGTGGGTCTCAAGTTTTATATATTTATACTTTTTTTCATGGTTTATTTAACATTTTTGAGTATTTTCAGTTTTTTTGTAATAATAGTGTTAATCATACGAATTGTGTTATTTCAGAATTTGTCGAAATATATAGGATTGTTAATTTTATTAAAGACAGTGGAAGATGTAATCAACACCGTCTACTTTACCTACATCTTCAACTGAATATTTAAACCATGGACATATTTCTCTTAATGTTTGGACTCTACAAAAATGATTGGATATTAATGAATAAGAGCCCATTTTGTCCATTAGACAATTTTTCGAGACCTCACCGTCTTATATTTGACAGTAATTCTCTCATATTCTAACTTTTACTTGGAAATACTGTAAATGCAGCCTACATTTTTTAAACAAATCACTGTATTTTCTAAGCGTAAAATTAATTTTAAAAATGAAGTCTCCAAGAATTGTTTAATGGACAAAAAAGCTCTTATTCATTAAAATCCAATTATTTTTAAATATCATATTTGGAAAACCTGCATAAAATTTCAATATGCAGTAATTGTTATTTACAAAAAACGTTTTTGATGCTTACAATTTTTCGCAATCAATTGAATTTGCTTTAAAATGACTGAAGATTTAGTTGATTTTTTTAGGTTTTTGCTTTGAATTCACTACTCATTGTTTAAATTAGTTTTGAATTGACTAAATACTTGATTAAAGAATGTGAATTCGTTTGAATGAAGTGCGACTTCAGTTAAATTGATTTATAATTCAACTATAATTTAATATGAATTTAACTTTAAACTGAATTCATTTTGAATCTAACTTGACATCACAATTACTTTTTAATTTCACGTCAATTCTATTTGAATTTAATTAAATGTACTTGAACGTAGATAAATGCACTTTAAATGAACTGCAAATTCGAATCACAGAATGTCTACATTTTTCAATTCGTCCAGACAAATGATTTTTTTTAAGTAGGTACGAGAAAAAATCTGCTTTAACCCGGATTTTAACGGGGAATGCGACTATATTTATATGAGTGGAGCTTTAACAAATTACGCCACTGATACATTCAAAATTCTGTAATTAAATAAAAAACTTCCTGATGTTAAAATATGGAAAGAACATCGTCCAAAACTTATGAAATTCAATTTAATTTTTCATAAATTTAAAATTCAGTAGAATTTCTTTGTTTCAAATTCAGTTTGACTATACCTTTGACTAAAATTGATTTTAGTTTGTTTTTATCTTGAATTCAGATGAAAACACTTGAATTTAATTGAATTCACTTTAAGTGAACTACAAATTCAGTAAATTTATTTAAAATCACCGTTAATTTACCTTGAATATAATTTGAATTCATCCGCAAGTTACTGTCAATTCAGCATCAACTCACTTTGAAAGTTTGAATGCATCTGGAATTCGTTAAAGCTAATCTAGCTTGATTTCACTGTAATTCAGTTGCTGGCTTTATTAAATTTTTTGTCATTTCAGCTGAATTTATGCCATCTCAGTTGACTTCACCGACTTCTTAATAAATTCAAATCTTCAACACTTATAATTAGATGTGAAGTTATATGTGTCTGAAACTCTTTAATTTGGTTGTAATGAACTGAAGGGTCCTGCTGGGGCATAAAGGTGTAAGTGCCAAATTTTTGAAATACGTTTTATTGGCTTAAACTAATTTTTTTGACCTAACTCAGTTAAGTAAAATATATATATATATATATATATATTACTTCTTTTCGCCTGTTCCTTTCACAAATCGATAGAGACAATAGAGCTTAGTAATAACTCGGAAATAATTTTTTTTTTTTTTTAATTAAAAAGTACAAAAGTGGTGGCTTCTTAAAAGATGTTCCTTTCACGGTTTGATAGAGCTAAGTAATGACTCAAGAGCACTTTATTTATTTTTTCAATTAAAAAATACAAAACTTAAGCAGCTTTATCTGTGTAAAGTCCGGCCTTTTTTGGTACGCGCCGTTCTTTGTTAAGGATTTTCTTGCATATGATTGCTTTTTCTTAAGCGCTCCTGCCGCAATTCAATAGAGCTAAATAATAACTCGAAAGTAATTTGTAGATTAAAAAAAAATTAAATACGTCAAAGTTAGATAGTTTCTTGTGTCTCCTGACAAATTCGGGGTTTGGCACTTACGCCCTTAAGCCCCGCATCCCTTCAACTGTATACTTAACTTCTCATAAAATTGACAAGATACAAAGTCACAGTAAAAATAATACTTAAAATTTGTTCGTTCAACAAAAATGTCTCCGAATTTATCAGAAAGTCAATATCTGAATTTCAGCCTTTAAAAATTATACCTTTTCTTAAATTTAGATCAACTTTATTTGAATCCAGAAAAATGTTTCCTTAATTCATATTCACTCCTAAATTTACCGTAAAAAATGTAGGTTTTGTTTTTTAGTGTGCTTTTAATTTTGTTAGTCTGGTGGAAAAAAAATTTACAAGAAAGTACAACATTTTTATCAAAGAAATTTTGTGTTAAAACTTGTACACAAGTTTACAAAATTTAACAACAAAGTACAATTCAATACAAATATTTTCCAATAACTTTTGCTATTATAATAAAGCATAGATAAAGCAGAAATTTCAGTTATGCAAAATTTGTTTACATGAAAATGTTACCTACATATCTACTATCTATGAAACATAATTTTAAAACAGAGGGAAAGTTTTTTTTTTAAAGTACAGAAAACTAAAACCATTTTTACAGGATCGTGAAAATAAATTCAATAAACTACAATTAAAATTACACGAAAGCACAACTCTTGTCTATTATTCTGACAATTTTTGTACTTTTTTGTATTTTGCTGTGATTTTTCTAATTTTAATTTCCTAAAAGAATTTACAAAAAAGTACAACTACAAGAATTTACATAATCTACATGCATTTACAGGCTTTGCAGCCAAAAAGTTGTTCTTTTTGACCTAGGATGACAAATATTTAGAATATTGCAGTTACATAATTTCAAATTAAGATGTGCAAATGATCGCGATTACAAAAAAAAGCTTCTATGTTTAAACTTTAAAAGAATTCTAGAATATTAAAAGACAATAATCGTTATTAAATAACTACAGACTTTCGTTTGGAGTTTTTTTAAAATAAATATTTGCAAAAAAAAGTCCAAACGTAATGTTTAAATATATATTTTAAACAATCGCAAACCTGAAGTTTTTTTTGTTTAATAAAGATTATTATATTTTACTATTCTAGCATTCCTTTACAGTTTAAACATAGAAGCTTTTTTTTAATAGGGATCATTTTATACATCTTAATCTTAAACTACAATAAAATACAACAATATACAAAAAAGTACAAATTCGTCCGAATAATAGACAAAAGTTGTACTTTCTGTATTTTTTTTAATGTATTGAATTTATTTGTAGGTTCTTGTAAAAATCGCTTTAATTTTTTGTAATTTTTTATAAAATTTTTTCCGTCAGGGAGGTTGATAAAGTTTGAAAGATCTCAAAAGCAAGCGAGAAACTGGAGGTGTAAAAAATGATATTTCATGTGCAAACAAACATAGAGCCGGTCCTGATGGCGTGAAAGGGGGGATACGAGAGAGAAACAGAGAGAGGGTGGGCTATCGCGAGGGTGAAACATAGAATGAGACGGAGCGAGGAGCCACGTGCTATGGAAACGGGAATGGGAATGGTTCTCTCTTCTCGGGCCTTCAGTTTGAAACGGGCTATCAACGATGCCTACGCACCATGGCCACACCATGATCGCGGTATGGTTTTGCCATGAGGCGCATCAACAATGCAAAACACTTTACATTACATCTTAACCATAACTTTGCTTTTTAAAAAATCTTTCCTTGTTCTTCATGAAGACCTGTGCTTTTAGAAATGTTTCCTTTCGGGTGTTTTTTATCTCAGATTGTATGAAAACATAATGAGAAAAATGTGACGTGTGACAAGCCAAGAAATCAATGAGAACATTTATGTAATTAATTCTTAATTTAACTTCTATCTAATCTAAATGAAATAGTAATATTAACCTTTTAATCTCGATTTTAATCAAAAGTGATATAAACTGCAAACGATCTCAAAGGAAACTGTATAGGAAGGTGTGATAATTGGTGCATATTTAAAAGACATATCACTTTTACAGTAAAACGTTCTACAAGAAGAGCTTTTGTCCAATTTTAACAAATGGATAAAAAGGAAATTTTATTTATTTCATTGATTCTGATATATAATCAGAGAAATGAGGTGTAGGGAAGTAAAAAACTCATCATGGGAGATTCAGTGTGATGGTTTTGTGATAAATCGTGTATTGTGTACTTTTGTTGGCGGGCTATTTTGAATTTGATCACAAAGGAGTACTTAATTATGGGAAATAGCGGAAGTAGCGGAAGTTCAAGCCGGAAAGTGAGGAGTTTACCCAATTCACCGGAAGTTCACAGGTAAATTTAACAATGATGGTTAAAATTCATAGGGAAATATTGAAAATAAATGAGCTATAATATAATAACCTATAATACAGTTTTTTACTATATTGCTACTTGCTAGCTTGAATGAAATAAAATTGGCATGAATGAAGTATCTTTTTTTTTAAATCGTTATTCCTTTGTCGCTAAAGTTTATAAATTATAATATATGTCTGTTGTCTGTCTAGCACAGTTGTGAGGCCTAGAATCTCATTATGCTTAGAACCTATTCACCATAACGTCACGCTCCAGAGTCTTTGATGTTTCAAAATAAAACCGTTTCGTTTCTCGTTTATAGTGCTTGAAAAGCATTACAATTTATAACTCGGTGACATTAGAGGAAACATATTTCGATCCATGTAATTGAATCCTAACGTGTACTTGTATGTGCCAAGGGCCTACTTTTATGTTACCTTATATGTAATTTCCTCTATATTGTAAAATACGTTTCGCCTTTATAACAAATAGAAATTATTTGAAATTTTGGTTCAGTGGTGAACCTTAACAATACTTTTCTTTTAATCAATAGAACTTACTGTACTCTATGATTATATAACAAAAATAGATTTAAGCTCAGATTTATAATATGGTTGCAAATTATTGCCGCATGATGTACTGAAACTATATATACATCCAGAGTCTGGATACTATCTCTATAATTAAATCCCCTGTTGTCCGTAAGTGTAAAGAGAATCCAAAGCTAACTCTGTGTATCTAGAAGGTAAAAATTTAAAACCAGATCCCACCTCATTGCCAGGGGCCCTCGAAGACCGGTTGGGCCTTACCAGCTTAACACCCTCCACAATCGGACATTGAGAATCTACTATACTATAGCCTTATAGCATTATTTATTTCCAAAGCGTAGGTACACACATCTGGGTTTAAAATGACGAAAAATAACGTTCATGAAAAATGAAAGACGCTTCTTCTACGTGTCGGAATTCTCGAATAATAAAATTGGATCTTTTGCATTCATTCCTTGAATCTGAAAAAGGATACTTAAGGTTATCAAATCACTAAGTTGAAAGATATAAGCAGAGCTTTTAACAATTTTACCTCTCAATTCGCCTCGCATCGATTATAGACAAGAAGATATATTTGCGAAATTCCTCCATAAATGCAACTCGACTTGTTAAGTGGGAGGACCGGTCTACTGGTATGGGCGTTTTATATAAAATTTATCTGTTAACCTAAAACACAAGGATCCATTGAAGCCTAGTTTGTAACTGTATATGTATAAACAAAGGCTATTAATTGTGAGATAAAGAAATATGATTTCAAGAGTCTCCTTTGTCAAACATTCACCTTTGTGTCATATAATGGCCTTTGTAATACAGATTCGTATCTATAATTGCCTAGAGATGAAGAATTAGCTTTAGGAATTGATTTTTTGCGATGATTTTATTGAGATTTATTAAAGTATAAAGTTCCATTTTGATTTAGTTATTGACGTTTTGTTTAAAGAAGGTTTTTAAATTGTATTCAAAAAAATTAAAAGTAAAAACTCCGGAATTAATTAAGCACAATATATATATGAAGTAGTTATATTATTATACGATCTAATAAAAAAATTATTCAATTTTTTAAGTTGAAAATAAAAATATTTTAATTAACGCTTTTCATTTTTAATGTTAACGGTTTAATTTAAAAATTTACAAATTTTGCCGGTTAATAATATTTCATTTGCTGCAGTTTAATAATCTTAAGAAAAAATAAAACAAAAATTTAATATCGAACGATTCCAAATTGCAACTGTTCAACTTTTTAAGTTGAAAATTGTTTCATTTTTAACCCTTTATTTGGTTTTTGTACACTTTCAATTAGTAATTGTTTAATTTTTTAATTGTAAACGCTCCATATATGTATATTTAAACGCTTCCATGTATGTTCCCTTGAACATATGGAATTGTTTAAGGCTTCTCGTTCTATAACCGAAGTTAACCATCGCTCGGCTCGGTTATACTCGGATGAGGGCCGTCGTACTAGATGAGGTGTGTTTGTCAGCTTTTAATTTAAGCTGCCTTCATTCTCGAACTATGTAATATGACTAATTTACTAAATTCCAATATGACCTAGTTGGCGTATAATAATTGGAATCGTATAATTTTTTTTTAAATCACATTTAAAGATTTGAATGAATTAGTTTAGAACTGATCAATTTGGAGAAGGTCCCAGTGTAAAATGATTATTCTTGAAGGCTGCGTCTGTTTAAAATTGTTAACTTTTAAGAGCATCTACATTCTAATTTGTCTAATTTGAAAATAACAGTACTAGTATTTTTAATTAAGTAGTCTTATTTGAAGCTTAGAATTTAAAATTATGCAACTTTTTCATTTTTAGTATCTTGTAAAAGGCTTTTGGCTTACAATTATTTTCTTTTAAAGACCATATTTTCATTAATGTTTTCATAACGTTTCCTACTAACAATTAGTTAAATTTCAACTAATTCATGCAGCAAGAATTGAGCCCATCAGTTCACTGAGAAAATTGTTCATTTGAATCAAACAAGAAAATTTGTTTGATACATAATTAAGAGAAACAAATTTTTTGCTGCAATTAACAAAGCATTTATTTAATTTTAACAAATAAAAATACCTGTCATATTGATTAAAACAAGTAATTTTTTGTTATAATCAATTTCATTCAAAATTTTAAACCAAGGATTTGCATTTATTAATCCCATTTGAGTTTATTCAAATATTTTGTCAAATTGAACTAATTCAGATTTAGAGAAAAAGGTGCAAACGTTTGCATTTTAATAATTCCAATAATTTCCCACAAAATGCCCAAGTATCAAATTAAGCTAGAAAATCGCATCAAAACGTTGCACAATGGGTAATTTGCGTTTGTTATATAATGTAGTTGTCATCTGATTACATACGGTGCAGCTGAACCATGTTGAAATGAAAGTTCCAGGTTAATGAGTTTTTTTATTTTGTATGATAATATGGCATCCTAGGAAGATTTTAAAATGAAAGTGAAAATAATCGGTCGGGCGCTTTTTGAAAAAGTCGGTTTTTGTATTTAATTATTAAGAATTGAAGAAGTTTTCATAAAATTATATGGTAAATATTGGTTGAATTTTTTAAATAGATTTTTCATTGAATGTAGTTGTCTGTCACCCAACGAATAATCTAAGATGGAAATTATATGTTTGACCAAAATTTCACCATGTTAGACTAAGTGTAAACAGATTTTATTGAATATAAATATCAACGAAGAATAGTTTGTTTGTGGGAATTTAAAAAATTATATTACTTTTAATTGATATACCTAACTTTTAATTATGTGTCGCAGGAAAATTTTATACTGCCACAATAAAATATTTTGTCTTACTCAAATTTTGTCATTCCATGTTAATTAAAGAAACAAACCTATTTTTTCTGAAAATGCCCCTCCGATTATTTACATTTTCATCTTAAACTGTTCGTGGGGTGGCAGTCAACTACATTCAATAAAAAGATCTAATAAACAAAAAGTTTACCAAGATTTATCATATAATCGTATAAAAATTAATTAATTTCTTAGTAATAAAATACAAAAATCTTATTTTTTCAAAAAACACCCCACCGATTATTTAAATTCTCTTCTTAAAATATTATTCGTTGAGTGACAGACAACCATATTGGATAACAAAATTTATTTTAAAAAATGTTAAACAATATTTACCATATAATCTTACTAAAATTTCTTTATTTCTTAGTAACTAAATGCAAACATTGAGCTTTAAAAAAAAGTGCACGACCGATTATTTTCATCTTTAAATGTTCGTGGGATGCCATATTACAACAAACAATTTAAAAAAAATCCCATTTAAGTGGTACTTTCATAGCTTGGTTTTTGTGTGTTGCAATCATATATGTATAATTTGTATACTCTATCATTTACTAGAAACTAGATACCCATCGTTGAAGAGTAATCCTTAAAGACACCTTAAACGCATTTTCACGATCATTTTTTAAACAACGTTTTAATGAATTTAAATATCATAAGCAACCAACCTCGCAACCAACCTAAACGATTCTAGTTTTCCGAAATCAGCCCCTCCCAATTTTCCATAAATCTGCATGGATTTCTTTCGAACGTGCCAAGCCATGTTATTGCTTCTTCGATTATATTTAAAGAGTAAACAGCTAGTATCGTGGGTGGAGAGTGCATTGAACATAGTCGCGCATGCAACACGCGCTTAGAACACACGCACGTGCGATTTATTCGGAAACGTGCTGTGCTTGCGTACATACGTTTGGCGAACCAGCACGAGGATCTATTTTGGTGACCATTCACATCGAAAAACATTGACTCACGTTTCGCGGCTTGTACGTGGTCACGAGGATGCTTTGAACTCGTTCGCTAAATAAAGTGAGGACGAGAGGGCTGAAGGAACGAGCAAGGAGATACAAAAAAAGAGATGCATGAAGTCAGTGTGAAATAATCACGCTAGCCGTGATCGTAAATCAGAAGAGGAACTGCTAGCGGAATCAAAAAAGAAGCAATTAAAACGGAAGCTGAGAGAAAAGGAGGAAAGAGGCCAGAGATAGATAAAGTAGAAGAAGGGTTTCAAGAAAAAGTAGAAGAAAGGATAAAACAAGAAATCGTGAGATGATAAAAGAAAGTTTAAGAATAAGAGATGATGAAGGGAGAGATACAAAAAAAGAAGGGAGCACAGAGTTTAGCTTTATTCTTTCCTCGGCTCTACTCCGCGTGGTTTACGAATCCACCGTGACCAATGTAGTGTACATTGTGAGGTACATTGTACAAGTTTCTTCCATTATTTCTTCATTATCCTTCCTTCTTTCGACTCTCTCTGATATACTTTTCTCTCGAGGTAAGGTGGGCATCTGGGAATTTATAGAATGAAGTGATCTTTGAACCACTTAGGGGATCAAATTGATTGCAGTCCGTGACGATATTTATGGATAGGATTGTCGAAATATATCTACCATTATTTCTAAAGCACAACAATCAATATCTTTATATTTTTTCGTGACTCTATTATATGTTTTAAGAGGGATTTTTGAAAGACATCTCCAGGATTACAAACATAAGAAGCCCGAAGTTGATTACCAAGATTTCTATGGTCCCTAAGAGTAGATATATTCCATGCCTTCCAACTAAACCATTTTATCTTTACTGAAGAAGCCTGCATCTTTCCTCGATTTTCCCCTTGGGATTCAACTTCTCTGGCTGATCTAAGAGTTCCCAGGCGTAAAGGATGCATATAATTTAACGCCGTTGGAGATTCATTTTGACACAGACGACACGATTAATTTCCTCCATAAATGATCGTGTAGACATCGCATAAACATCTCCCTCAGACCGTATTAATGTGTAATCGTACCCACAAAACCGGATCATGGACTACAAACTCTACAAACTCCTTGATGGAATGGAAGCAGCAGGAGGCAGAGTAGTGCAACGACGTAAAATCGGTCTTCATATTACATGCGATAGTTGATACTTGGATGTTACAACAAGGACAATATACTTTATATGTGCTCTCTCGTGTCTACTCGTCACTAACAAAGCGCTATTCAACCTACCAATAGAGCCGATCCGAAGATCCGGCCGAACCCTCAGGAACATAGACTGCCTCTTTATACAGGTTCTCCCAGACTCAAGACCCTGTATATATAAAGACCGCGTATACACGCATACGCAAATGTCATGAGTATCTATTGTCTAGTTGGTCTTCTCCTCTGGGACCGCTGATCATTGTCTGCTTAACCGTTTATTGATTAGGGAAGTAATTCTCAGTATTCACGAATGGGGCTTTATATAGAAGCGGTGGATCGGAAACTCTGGTACACGAATTTACAAGTACAGTCGAAGCTATCAATAAGGCCGCTACGAATAAGGCCGTTTCTCCTCATCCTTGCTCGAGCTCGCCGAGATGCTTCCCTCACTCTTACGCTGACTTCGAAATTCGAGTCAGCCGCTACCAATAGTGCCGCCGTAGAAATCGCAATTTGTATGGTTTTTAGGAGTTTTTTTATATTATCCAAATATTTCGAATATTAATTGTGATATTTTCATATTTTATCATATTTTTCGATATTATCAGGGTCTTATTCGTAGCGGCCTTATTGATAGCTTCGACAGTAATTGTGTGGAGTTTGAGGGAAATTATTGGAAAATTCATAGCGGGTCTTTTTTTAATTTTATCAGAATCAATTTCAGATTATTCTTACCAAAAGACTGCACGAAACTTTCTTCTAGAATGAGGATAAAAGTAAGAGAAAAACAAAAGTGGATTCAAATAGGGAGAATATTCAATTAAATTCAATTTATTTAAAAGAATTTTGTTCACATTCTTGGGTACAGAGATAGATTTACAGAGACAATAGATACCAATTTGAAGCATATCAATTTGAATAGAAGTGGCTGGTATGTAATAAGTTTGGCAAGAAAAGATATAGAAAATTTAGAATAAACTTGGGACAATGGGACATGGTATTAGTGATAGTGACTAGGATAGATGTAAAATGGGAAGGAGTAAAGAAAAGGCTACTGAAGATATACCAGTGGGATGTGCAAAGAGAAAGTATAAAAAGAATAGAAGATCAATAAGGGGAATTCTGTTAGGAACAAGGAAAGGGATAATAATAGAGAAGAAACATAGAGGTTGGTTGAAAAAAAAGAAGGACTGATAATAGAGGAATTTAAAAAAAGATAGTATGGGTGTGCGTAAGTGCATATATGGATTAGAGAAGCGAAGTGAACTAATAGAAGACGGTGTTAAAATAATAATTGGAGGTTTTAATGCAAGGGTAATAAATAAAGAGAGGGAAAGGCATTACTGAAAAGTTTGAAGGAAATAGGATCACTTAGGGTAGGAGAGTATTTTTTCTATGTCATTCCTTGAAATGAAAATATTTCTCTCTTAAAAAAATGATTTAGCATTTACGTAATTCTTAGAACTATTTTGAGCATTCCAAATAGGATTGTTTAGCTTAGAATACCCCAAAATAATACACACAGAATTGTTTATCTGAATCTACTTCCTTAATTTGAAACAGAATTTCTAAATATAACATTGATAAAAACGTAAAGGATGAGTAATTGCTTTTCTCGGGAGACTTCCACAACTTCTTATCTTCCTGTATCTGCTGCTTCCATTTACAGAACTCAGACGCTTCTTCGCTCTTATCGTCAGGTGAAAAAAGCCAAGTCTAGAGCAAAGTGCAGTAAAACATCCACATAGGATAATAAACCCAACAAAGCGTAAGGGTTCTTTCAAGCTAGCTTTCTTTATATTATGTATACAGCTGATTCAGGCCCAAAAACACGTGTGCATGATATCTGAGAATCTTAAACAGTGGGGCTTGTTCTTCTATATTCTATAGCGTGGGTGGCTGCTTGTATTGTATCTTAAACCAGTTTGTTTTGCGTAGATCTCTTTATGCTTTGAGATATTTTTAACTCATTGCAAGGTGTCATGCAGAATCTAAATCTAGAAATAGGCCAATCTTCCTTTTTCATCACTATCTAATAATTATTTATGTTAAGCCTCCCCAATAATGTATCATAAAAGTTCGAAGACAGGTCTAAAACCAAACCTTCAAATATTAAAGAACAATTAGCCATGATATTACAAAAAATGAATTCATTCCATAATTCGACAGAATTTTTTATGATTCAAAGAAGCATCTTGAAACTAAAAACTTCAAAAATTAAAACGCAATCAGCCATGATTGTATGAATAAATTAGCCTCTCGTGCTGATGAATTCACAAAGCTCTTGAGTACCTAGTTTTAAGTACATACACTTCACGATCAGGTTTTAAATTATCAATGGGAATGGGAATAAAGGCCCAAAGTTTAAACACTCACGTCTCTACCTTTAGACTCTTATAGACTCTTGAATTCATGCCGAAGTAGATTGCTATCATTTTGCACAGCAGCTGGAGACATTCCCTCTAATTGCTTTAGAACCACCATCGACTGGATTCTAGGATCGGCTCTAAAAAATCAGAGACCAAACGGGGCCATGGCAGTTCAACCAATTAGATCCCTCTGTAAAGATTGCAGCTTAAGGAATATTTTCTGATTTGCAGTTAGCAAAAGTCATAGGTCAAGCTTCATCGTGTCCTGATTCGCCCTCCTTGACACCAGATCGTGGCCCAGCCTCCGGGAATAATGGTTCTTTGATGTAACGCCAAATAACACTAATTATTTTACCACAGAAATTATTATTTGATCAGAAAATGTATAATCATACGTGAAAGTGATTACTTCATCATAAATTAGAATAAAAAATCTCGCATGAAAATTCAGGGGAAGAATGAGGATGAATTGAAGGTAAAAAATATTTCTCTCAGCGGACAGGGATTTATTCCAAGTTCAAATTGCTTTTTGAGAATTAATGAAATGCGTAATATGGAGCGTGCATTTTAATCTGACCAGGTGCAGCCAGAGAATCATGCGAACGCACAACGTTGGAATCTCCGGCGCGTCGATTCTAACGACAGGGCGGGTGACTCTCTACTGGGAAACGTTTGACAAATTCACATAGAATTTCAGAGAGGGACGACGTCTGGCAATTAAAACGGAATTAGACGAAACATTTGAGCAAGGGAGCATGGGCACTCTCGTCAGCATTCTGAAATTTAGCAAAAGCTTTATCGCATTTGTATTATACTTCAAAGTTTGAAATTAAATGTAGAGCTTAAACAATAAAGAGGAAATTTTAAATTTTAGACATACTGAAAAGCCTGTTTGAAAAAGTATCCAATTTAGGAACGTTTTATATTTGGATACTTCAAATTTCTAGGATTTCAAAACTGAACCTTTTCAATTCGGAAGATTTAAAAATTTAATGCTTTCACAGTAGAAGATTTGTTATTGCAGCATTTTAATATAAAAGCTTTTGAATACAAATGCTTCCGATTCGGAAGGGTTCGTAATCAGATGTTTCTCTCTGAATCATGAGGTTCCTGCGCATGATATGCGGCAAAACATTTATGGACAAAGTGAGTAATGAGATAATCCTCAAAGAATGTGGTGTGGAGGAGACACTAGTTGACATATGTGAAAGAAATTTGCTAAGATGTTTTGAGAATGTTGAGAGAATGGAAGATGAACGACTAACGAAATAAGTGTATCAAGGTGAAGTAAATGGCAGTGTGCCCAGAGGCAGACCGCGGAAAGAATGGTTAGAATGTGTAAATGAGACCCAAATTTGAAGAGACATAAGAAGCCATAGAAACACAAGAGCTTGCATGACAAAATGCATGGACGTGAAGGAAGCTAGAGAGGTATCCCAGGACAGAAAAGTATGGCTACAAATAGTTTATAAAGAGTGTCAGTGGAGTGAATAACGCCTGAAACAAATGACCTTGGAGAATAATGGGCCCGAGTGGGGAACCTCACATGATAACTTTGTGAGGCTCTTCGATCACTTGGGGTGATCGCTAGACAGATTGATCAGCAACCTGGGTCGGAGCAGTGTTGCGGAACGAACGTGTTATTTAAATAAATAACACGAAAATTCTAGATCAATCTAAAAAATCTATACCCCCTACCTCACATTACTCCTTTCCTCACCAAGCGAGTCACTCCTACCCCGAAAGGGAAATGGCTATATATTTATATATAACTCTAAAGAGGAAATTTCAAATTTTAGAGACACTGAAAAGCCTACTGTTTGAAAAAGGATCCTATTTAGGAATGTTTTATATTTGGATACTTCCAATTTCTAGGATTTCAAAACTGAACCTTTCAAATTTGGAAGATTTAAAATTTCTCTGAATCTTAATTAGTGAAGAGCGAATAATTAATTTGCTATACTACAAATTTCTACTAATTATTATTTGTCTAGTTGGAAAGTGCGCTTCGTCCATTAGAAAGGACTTCGTACAAAAACATTAGTCACAATTGGTCCAGGTCTTTTTGGGACATTTTTTCCAGTTTCACAAACTACCAAATAAATGAGTGTCAATAATAACCACTGAAGGGAATTTCCCCATGTATTTTGTGCGGGGTCCTTTCAAGAATTTTAAGTTTTAAAGTGTCGACGAAAATGAAAATTTTAGAAAGCACATAATTTTTAAATTATACGATTTTAAACTTGTAAGTTCGTAAAGTTTATAATTTCTTTTTAGAATCGGCACTGTTAATGAAAAATTTTTCAAAATTGGTAACATTTTTAGGAATTTAGAAACGGTTCAAAATTTAAATAACTTTGAATTTTAAATATATAAATAGAATCTTTTTAATTTGCACGGTTTTAATCAATTGACACTTGTGAGAATTTTAATTTGAATGCTTGCATTTTGGATTTTTTGAATGCTTTCAATTTGGAAGAATTGAAATTTAAATCCTTTCAGGTGAGAAGAATTTGGTTCGAATAAGTTAGTATTCTCTGTAACATTTGAAATTTGGAACAATTTGAAAAGTTTTACGTTAAAAGATTGTCCACATTTACCCTTTAGAACGCTTTTAATTTGGAACCATTCAAATTTCTATTTGAATAATTATTCTTTTGATCATTTTAAATTGAAACAATTTGAAAACTTTCTGGTTAAGAGTTTGCCAACATTATTTTCCCTTCAGAATGTGGTTAACATTTGAACGTTCATAAGTTTAACAAGATTTCTAGAATCCATTAAATTTTGAAATGTTTCATTCTACATTTCAAATTTAAAGCTTTCATTTCAGGGAATTTTAAACTTAAACGCTTGCAATTTAGAATAATGATTCATCCTGTCACGTTTCTTTTTTTGGAAATGCATCACAGTTGAGAACGATTGAAATTTAAATACTTTGAATGCCTGAAATAAATGTTTTAGGATTACGCTAAAATTCTATATTAGTGATTTTCATTAAATTGGAATTCTATTGTGCAAGGAGGCCGCAGGTCAGGGAAAGTCAGGAATGTTGAAAGAAAAACTTGCAAAAGTCAGGGAATTTCAATAAACCTTCATTTTCCAAATTTCCCGAATTTTCCCTGATATTTCCCTGGCCAGTTTCTTACTTTCTCTGACCACTAATATTTGAAGTTCGGCCTCAGCTGAAAACTCGAATTTTACGTTGATGGCTCACAAATGGCTACAGCTTACTCGGATTTTTTTTATTAAATTTCAGACTGTGTCTAGTTGTCCCGAAAAATGGGAGGAGTTGGAAAAAGGGATCGAATAGTCATACCGAATTTTCAGGACGGCTAGCAAAGCATATGAGAAATATTGGACTGGTTATCCCGAATTTCGGGACGACTACTTCGTAAATTTTAAAAGAGTAACTTTGCTTTTTAGATACCTTTTTTTTATAGAGAAAAAAATATTTCCCACATAGGTACAACAACGGGGAATCTAAACAAAATTTAAAGTTCGGCTTTAGGTGAAAATTCGAAATTTCCCATGGTAGCCTATAAGAAACTACAGTGTCATTGGATCTTTTTCATTCAGAACCGATTTTTTTCGGCTTCCAAATAGCGACTTTATCGGAGAAGACAAACTTTCTGACGTCCTAGGAGCAACCGGAAATTGTTTAGAACAGTTTGATCTTTTTTGATATTTAAATACCAGAATTCGAATTTCTTAAAATTGGCAATCAAAATTTTGTTGTTTATAGTCCCTCTTATAGAGATTCCTTCTCTATTACACGTTTTTTCCAAAGTTAGGGAAAATGAAAAACTGGTCAGGGAAAAATCAGGGAAAAGTCAGGGCATTTTGAAAATGAAGTTTTGTGGCCACCTTGATTGTGATAATATGGAAGTTCTCGTAAATTTGAGGTATTAGTTGATCACTGGTCAGTCAAGTGAAGGTGAGGTAGTAGGTAGTAGTTTGCAGAAAGCAATGATAGCGCGGCATTTGAAGCATGAGGTCTCATCGACGTACCTGCGATTGAGGCAGCGTGGAGCATGCGGATAATTAGTGAAATCCTCACCCTCTGGTTTGCACCAATAACCACTGGTATCACGCACCTACTCCCATTGTCTCTCGCGTTGTACTTGTACTTACGCTCGAGCGATCCAACACAATCAATGCGTACAACCTATTCACACCTTGCTTAATGTATGCGTACAGACATCAAATGCAGGTGCGATATTCGCATACTACATAGAATAAAGGATGAATCTTTATTCTTTAACGAGCTTTAAAAAGCTTCTTTTAGATTAAGCTTACTTTAACTCTTTCAGTGTAGATTTAAAACTCTCATATACAGGGTTGCTACAGGTCAGGGAGTTTCAGAAAGTTCAGGAAAAACCTGACAGTGTCAGGGTATTTTCGATCAACTGAAGTTGAATTTAATTTTCTTATTTTGTTGAACATTCAACAATTTTGTTAACAGGTCCTTCTTTGTGGTTGAAAATGCAACTGCTTTGTTGAAAATTCGTCTTTTTGGGTTGAGAATTGATCTATTTTGGTAGAAATTGCATCTTTTTTTCGTTAAAACTTCACCTTTTTGGTTAAAAATTAATTTCTATAGCTGAAAGTTTAACTATTTTGGTTGAAAGTACGTTTTTTTATTGAAAATTTATTTTTCTAACTGCAAATATAATTATTCCATTTTTGCTTTCGTTGAAAATTGGTCTTTTTTTTTATAGAAAATTAATCTTTTAGGCTAAAAATTTAACTATTTGGTTAGAAATTAATTCTGTTTTGGTTGAAGATTCATCTGTTTGAATGAAAATTTAACTATTTCGTTGAAAATTTCTTTCATTTGGTCGGAAATTTCATATATTTTGTTGAAAATTTATCTTTTTTGGTAGAGAATTCATCTTTCGGGTTGAAAATTTAACTATCTGGTTAAATTTTTTGTTTTCATAATATTCTTCACTTTAGTTAAAAATTCATTTCTTTGGTTGAAAATTCGTATTCTTTGTTTAATTTTACTGTTTTTGATTGAAAATTTAAATATTTTTAGTAGAAATATAAAAAATTACACTTTACGTTGCGAATCTATTTTTTTTGATCGAAGATTCATCACTTTGGTTGAAAATTAATTGTTTCAACTGAAATTTTATTCTTCCCTTTTTGGGGAGTAATTTATATTTGTTGAATTTAAAACTCAACTATTTGGTCGAAAATTAATGTATTGTATGTCTTACGTAATTTTGGACAAAACCCTTATAAAATTCTGTCAGTAAAAGTGTTGAAAATAAATTTAGAAACATTTTTTTTTTGCTTTAAAATTATTGATCTCCTTGGTGTCAGGCTGTTATGATACCTAAAATAAAAATGTAGAACGGCCAGGGAAAATGAAAAATTGGTCAGGGAAATGTCAGAGAAAGTGGGGGAATTTCGAAACATTATAAACATTACATGAATTGTTTTATTATTATATTGAAAATTCCAATGTCAATGACTGTAAAAGATAGAAAATATTAAAATTTACCGCATGAAAATTTCAGTTTAAACCTCTATCATTTACGAAATAAGTCAAAGATTTTCGAAGAATTTTTTTAAAGATTATTGGACTGCAATACAATTTTTTTCTCCTTGCTTCAGGGTCTTCTATAAAATATAATGTCTTATCTCGTATTGTTAGTTTGAATGCAGGAATGTATAAGAGGTGTGTAGTGTTGCATTGCTAGTATTCTCTTTTACGTGGGCACATAAAGTATGCCTTTTGAGACACGTAGAATGAGAAAGTCAATACTCATAAAAATATTGTTTTTTTATCTTAACAATTTCATGCATAAATTCCATTTCTATAAAATATACGTACAAAAACAAAATATTTTTTTCATTTAAAAACAAAAAATAGAAAATAATTTCCAGATTTTAAGTGTTATATTATGAATCGTAATCTATCCAATACTTGTTAACATACTTTCACCAATAGCAGTTTTCAATTAAAACTATAAATAGAACAACCTTTGAGTTGAAATATCTTTGATCTTCCTTTAAAAACAATTAACTTATCTTTAATAACTTGTTCTTATCGTTCAACATGTATAAATTACTGAATTATAAAACACTTGCATTTGGTTGCAGATCATAAACAAGTGAGAGTATCTCTTCCATTCACTTCTTTTTGCATAGTGGTCAGCGTGGGCTGATTCTGATTTTTTCTAATCCATATAAAGTGTAACCGGTCCTTATCACTACTTACGAGCAATCGTCTGGTTTCTTGATACTCAATATGTTTTCTGAAGAGTTTTTACTGCGACAAATCGATATCGATGTAATAATTTCATCAGGCAGAGACAGCTTCTCTAAAAGTATTCAAATCAAGGTCGATTTTTTGGGTCAAAAAGACCATCTATCGAAATTTGTAAGATTCAATACAGAACTATTTAAATTTAAGAAATAATCCCGAGTCGATAAATTAGGCAGATCAAGAACTTAATTGCATCCTAAACTTAACGTTAGGTTAGTAAAATACGAAGCGTGGGCTGTAATGTCTTTTTAACGCACCCTATAAATTTTATCATTACGGCTCGGAGGACTATTACCACCCACACTTGACAGTTTCTTTCTGTAGCTCTTATTATTTCTCCCAAGATCTTTTAGAAATTGTGTACGAATAATTGTTAAATTTGACATCCTCTGCTAACTTTAGGAATCGTTGTACCGTTTTTTTATGAAATACAATATTCAAGAAATTTTTAAATCGGAGAACTATCCCACGTCCTTTCAAAATATTTCATTATCCAAACTTGTAAATGTAATACTGCACCTTTCTTTTGATCGTTTGCATGAGGCACCTACGTCAAGACAGGTATTGCAAAGTTCCTTTTTCCTCTGTTACTTTCTTTGTCACCAGAGTCCTGTTCGCTCTTCCTTCCTTTCATCAACAGATCTTTATGGCTGTACATTCAAATCGTGCGAATCAGAGAACACAAAGCCTCGTTATTCTTCTCATTCTGACAGAAGGGGAAAAATTGAGAATGATCCTGTCAAGTACGCTTTTGGCAAAAAAAAAAAATATTTTTGAGGAGAAACACTTTTTTCTCGCTTCTTTAGTTATCGTGCTTTACCTCCTTTTCTTCCCTCTAGCGACGCAATCAATGGATCAGACAAAGAGTTTTATTTTTGCTTTTTTAAGCAATATTGGTATTACTAGAAAGCACTAAAAATGTGTTTTAGCATCGTGAAAACTTCCACGAGTAATAAAACAGTGTTTCAAACTTTGAAGTTAAGGAAATTGATGATAATTATTTTCTGGAATAATAAAAACAGTAGAATGTCAACTTTGCCTAAATTGTGTAAACGCAGTGTCAAACCTTTTAATTCTAAGTCCCTGATAATTAATTCAGGACACCAAATATTGGTATACCGATCAAAGAGACTTCCACTAATTCTGCAGAAAATTAATGTTCATGCATAATAATAGAGTTTGCATACATACTGTATATTCCATATGTGTTGCTATTAATTCTACAAGGCATTAGTATTCATGAGGATGATCCTTCTAATTAATATTCATCAACACAAGACATATTTAGAGCATGTGATATGATTAGTTCATTATAATTTATACTACAGCCCCATACTAACAATAAATCTTATTATATTCCAAACACAATATTCAGGTCGTTTAGATCCTAAAGAAATTGTCTTTTGGATATTTCTATGGACAAATTAGACATTTTGAAACATACAATCTTATACAAATTTAAATCGTAAAAAGCAAAGGATTGAAAGTATCGAGAAATTCAGTCTCTGAGGAAATAGTTTGAAAGAGCTCTCTTTTCACGATTGTTATCTTGATGAGAGGGCAGGGTATTACCGATGCGGTGCACTTACTTAGAATCTATCTAGGTATCTATCTATATATCAGACGAACAAATCTTGAAATGTTTCTTTGTTTCAGATTGCCGTCACCCTATAACAAGCAGACGATCGTTGGTGCGGGAAGTAGTCCGGGGGGTACTAGCATCCCCCTACCTGCCACCGTAGCAGCGACAAGAAGATGCCCTCCGGACAAAGTCAGACCAGCACCATCCCCTGGCCATCAAACACAGCTGGGTAAGTATTTTGTTGCTGATCGAAATACAAAGTTTTAAACTCCATTTACGACAGTCCAATTACCCACTAGACGGGAATGGAAATCGATTTTTCATCTCATTCTCTCATCTTGGAAATACAATTTTTATTGTAAGGAGAACCCATTTCATTAGTTCACTGACTAACAGTTCAATAAGAAGAAGAGTAATTCAAAGGGGCATGGTCAATGAAGAGAAGGATTTTGGGTCCAGAGCCAATTTTATTGTATATATTAGTGTATACTAGGGTGGTCCAAAAATGCATTGGAAATTTTTTTCTCGAATTTTCATGCATACCCCACCCAAAAAAAATCGAATCCACAAAAAATAAATCCTTTTTTAAAATAATATTTCAAGGTCATGCAAGCTCAATGAAGTTTAACACGTATTTCCCATCAGAAAAAAAATAAGTTTTTGTATATTTTATTCAGAATCGTCAATATTAGGGTGAATCGAGTTGACTCTCAACATTTCTTTTCACAATTAGCCATAGAATACGATTTAAAAATTGCTCTTTGAATTTCATCCCCATAAGTTTTTTTTATAGGTTCTCAAAATAACCCGAAATATTAAAATAAAAATCTGACGGCTCAGATACTTTTTGCCTCGCGCTCGGCTTTTTTCGTTTTTCGCACATCGTGCTCGATTTAGATAAAAAGAAGAAATTTACTTGCAAATATTATAAAATTGACAAAATCTTTACGTTTTGAGTGATTGTTAAATTTGTTTTTATTTTAGATTAAGAAGGAAGTTTATTTACTTAAGGTTCTATAGGCCTTAAGGAACGCATTCTCATTACAGTACCCGCAAACTTTTTTAAAGTCCAAAGAAAAACGCTTAATTGCCAACGAAGCAGTTTTGGTTCAACTTACTGAAAATGCTACCAAAAAATCGAAAATTCCATTTCTGGTCAAACAGTATTTATTTTATTCATAGAAAACTATATTTAAAGTAGCCTGGTTGATTCTACTTTGGGTTTTAAAATTAAAAATCAAGTAAATATTATGTAATTACTTTTATTATATTAGAATATTTCAAATATGGAAAAAATGGTCTCAAAAATTAAGATGAGAATGTAAAAATATGATTTTTTTTGTCATTTTCTAATGTCATTTTCCACGATTAAAACAAAAACTACGCGTCCTACATATAAAAAAATAATTAACAACAAATTTGTAGATCTTTTTTGGATGAATAATTTTTGTCCAATCATCTTTTTTCGTATCTTGCGTGATTTGAGCGAAAAATTTAATTTTTTATTTTTATTTCATTATCTTTTGTGGGGTCAAAATTTGAATTTTTGATTTAAAAAAAAATCAAAAAGTTGTTATGATAATCTTGTAGGGCTTCCAAAAATCAATGTTTTTTGTCTCTTGACTTTTTTTCATATCGTGCGTTTTTTTGCTTAAAATTGTCATTTTCGTTGTTTTTTTTTTTAATTTTTCAAATGCTATAACTCTTATAATTTTCTTTTTATCGGAAAAAGTCATAAGGATAAATTGTTCCAGTTTTCGAGTACTATAAATAGCCGTACATCGAATTTTTTTATCTTGAAAAAAATGGTCTCAGAAATTTCGAAAATACTCTAACTTTTTGAAATTTTATCCAAAATAGCTGGTTAACGAACTCGTTTTTTCTTTTTAAGCCTTCAAAAAGTGTGCCAAAGCACAATCCAATCTGATCAATCTTTCGAAAGTTATCGTGCCTGCGACCTACTACTACTACAGACTGACAGACACCTTCGTAAAAATCATTTGTTCTGACTCAGGGGGCCTCAAAACGTGGAGATTCGATGAAAACCGATTAAGTCAAATTTTACATAAAACCACTACCTTCTCATTAGGATGAGAATGTAAAAATTTGTTTGAATTAATATTCAAATTCATGGACTTTAGAAACAATGATTAATTATTTTTAGTATTGTTTATTTATTTCGTTATTTGTTGGTCATAATTTAATGTAGTTTTTTTGTCCAAAGAATCAGAAAAACAAAGAATTATTTTGTTACGTGAAGAAAATTTCCCGGGCCCGGCCCAGGCCTTATCTAGACCATCAAAACCCTTTATCGACCATGAAACATTCAGAATTTTCTTTTACCAATTGCAAAACTCTGTTTACAAATTTCTCAACTGGAAACTTTCTTTGAGGGTTGACCAAGAAACCGGCACTCTGTCATTTTGGGTCGAGTGAAATTTCTAAACATCTAGTTTCTGCTGGATCATTTTTTATAATTAGCATTTTCTTGACAAAAAACAGCAAATTGCAAAAATCCGTGTTGGAAAAAACTTGGTGAACTGTCTCAAACCGCGGTGCTGAAAACGCGATTCCTACTGTAGACACTTTTATTCACCGAGTGTAAACACCGCGAAAGTTGGAAAAGAAAAGGATCCATGGACTGGCACTCTCGCGTCGCGCCTTTAATTATAATTTTTTCCAGAGGGGAAAAATGCGAAAAGAGGGTTTGCAATGTAAAGAAGCAAAGAAAATATTCGAGAGAGGGATCTCGTGTAACTCGGCTTTCGTAATTGGTCAGCCGGTTCGTAAATGCTAGGAAACAAAAATGAGAGACCAACCTTTATATAGCGAGAAGGGCGTAGGAAAATCCACAGCGGCGGAAACTAAAAACTGAATTTAATTGAAGCCTTAAGAAGTTAAGAAAAAGACTAAAAGGGAAATTTTTTTTCTCAAACGTTTCCTTTGCAATAAGGCTCATTTTCATTGAGACTCATTAGCGAGTTGGTCGTAAAAACAACGTTTCGATAGGTCGTAAATTCATGATCAATTGAAGTTAATGCTCAACTGATCAAGAGATAAAACAAGAGATAAAACTTCTATTTTGATTCGTTTTGCAAAAGATTTTTAATCTTATATGCTCCTAAAGAGAAATTGTAAATTGGTAAATCAGTTTTAAATTCTGTTGTGCACTATTAAATACTTCTAGAATTTTTAAACTTGATTTAAATATATTTTTAGAGATTTTTTTTCAATTTATATTTAAAAAAACAAGTATTAAAAGATGTTCTCTTTCATATACTTCCGCGTGATGGATCCGTTGATTTGACACTACATTAATAAATAAGTAGCATTATGAAAATTCAGAGCATCCTTGGGGACCATCGTGCTAAAAGCAAACCTTCACGTACATATCCTACATGATGATGTTCAAAATGGAGTGTCCTGCTGGGATTTCACTACAGATACAATCCATTAGACACCATTAAGAAGGTCTGATGTACAGAGGGGTAGATTCGATCTAAAGATGTTCATAACTTTACCACTGAATCACATATAGTAGGGCGTATCGAAAATAAATATTTTGGTCCTTCCTTTTCCGGGAGTGATGAAAAGTTTCTAGTATAGGTGCCAAAATGTCTCCCTAAAGTTTGAGCAAAAAAATTGCCTCAGTCGCACAACGCGGTCAAAGGTCAAAATCACAAAAAATTGAATTTTTCTCGTTATTTTCAAGCGAATAATTTTTGTTCTGGTTCTGTGGAACGATAAAAGTTTACTATGATGATATAAGTGCATATGAGGTATAGACCTCATCAAAAATAATCTTATGTTCGCGGACTGAAGTTAAAGTACCAGAAAATGGTAAAAATCCGGGAAAATTGTATTTTTCTCGTCATTTTAAGGTCAGTCACGTTTTTTTTTCTAATCCGGGCGAACCAGAAAAGTTGTATACTATGATAATATAAGTATTAAATACAGTCCCTGGCCATATTATTAGACCAAAGCTGAAAAATCACTTTTTTATAATTAATTAATAATTAATTAATTAATTTTGTTGAAAATTCAACTCTTTAGTTGAAAATTTAGCTTTCTTGGTAAAAAATTTAATTTTTTGTTGCAAATTCATCTCTTTTCTGGTAAAAATTTCATCTTTTTTGGTTAAAAATGCAACTGTTGTGTTGACAATGAATAATCTATTTCGGTTGAGGATTCAACTATTTTTTTAGTTGAAGATTAATTTTTTAACTGAAAGTTTAACTATTCCATTCTTGATTGAAAATGTATCTTTGTTTAGTAGAAAATTCAACGATTTGATGGAAAATTCATGTATTTTGATCTATATCTTTTTTTTCGATAGAAAATTAATCTTCTTGGTTGAAAATTAATCTTCTTGGTTAAAAATTCATCTATTTTGTTGAAATTGAAAACTTTTTACTTGAAAGGTTAGAAATTTAAAACGTTTCATATGGAATGCAATATGACGCCTATATTAATTTTGTTTAGAAGAATTTATTCCCCTATTTTCGGAAAAATCCCCCTATTTACCCTCTTTCAAGAGCATTTTAGGCTGTGAAGTCTGCAATATTAAAATTTAAACTATTTTAATTTATAATTTTCTGGTTTTCTAGTTCCTATTGCGAAGCATCGAAGTACAAATAGGCAGTTGAGTATCAAAGGCTTAATTAGCTTGTAATACTATGAATTACAATTTGTCAGAATATTACTTGTAAAGTTTATTCTAGCAATTGTGACCTTTGTTTTCACTTCCGAATTCAGAAACAGAATTTCATCTAATCTTGTAAATGCAAGCCGATAAATTAAACGTGTATGTGAACAGTAGTCACTATTAGTCACTTTTTAGCTTAAATTAGTCACTTTTTTCACATTTTTCAAGTACATCATTAGTTTGTGGCAGCCCTGTAAATACTGCACCTAATTAAAGATCATTTGAGGGGCCTAAAGTCTTAAATGCACTTTCCTGGGGTTCAAAGGCCGCATAATTTTTCTCGCTTGTTCGCGAGACTATTTTTTCGCATTTTCTATTGTCGGGGTTTAATTCTCCCGCCCCCTGCTTCTTTACAGAATTTTTCGCTGTAGAAGAGAAACCCAATTAGCCATTAGTCTCGTCGATGGCTTTTAGCAACCCTTTGCGCATTTAAGGGTAGTAGCAGAGAGAGCGAAATTGAGAGATAGAGAGACAGTGATGGAAATAGAGAAACAGAAAGAGAGAGAGGAAATGGACCTCCATCGCAAGATCCTCTCGGGGGGTTGTCACAGTGTCACACTCTCTCATCCGTTTAAATGTGAAAAGCCATGTTTAGTGTAAGTTTTGCTAGAATGTAACATATAGGCTTCTGGCTCACATGTGTGCCTGGTGCCTATTCAATATTACCTACGGTCATGTACATGTACAGGGTGGCTGGATAGTGATGGGGTGGCACCCCATAGTTTATACTTTACTCTCAACTCGTACGTTCTCCAACGCCCACGGCCAGATGTGCTCACCGTAATACAGTGACTTTCATTTTCTTTCATAAAATATTGTGTAGGTAACTTTCATTCTTTTTTCGTATGAAATTTTTGACAGATTAGGTCTTTGTCCTGTTAAATTGTGAGTGCCTTATGCCCTTTATGATGATTCACTTGTCATTTGTGGCTTTAGTGTCGGATCATTTTTTATTTGAAATTGGAGCTGTTTCATTTTATGCTTTGATTATAATATTCAAATATCTTGGGAGAGAAAATATAGCACACAAAATAAACTCTTACAAAAGAGGTGTAAAAAACCCAAAAATTTTGAGGATTTGGTCTCAAATATTTAGAGAATATTATCAATCGTTATCAGTAATGTGGGATATGACTTATTTTAGAAGCTTAGAAGTTTTCATGATTTGTTGTCTGTCTCACCCCCCTATTTTCTTTCGTTTGGTGTAAATTTATTTGTGCAAGTTTTTATAAATTAAAAGAAAAGTTTAACCTGTGGTCCAAGGTCTTTATAAACGCTAAAAAGGGTTAATTATATTTGTGCATGTAAAAGTGACAAATGACTAATGTAAAAGCAATAAGCAATAAGAAATCAACAAAATGTTACTAAACAAATAATAATTCGAAAGTTATTCTAGAACTTTTCTTATATGTACGGGTAGTTTAAAAATATGAATGGTAGTTTTCTATCAAGGGCACACATTTTAACTTTTACAAGGTCATTTTTTATCATTCAATGCTGAAAATATTTAAGGTGTATGGAAAAAAGCACATTATAAATCTTCCAACCCCATATGCGTTTAAAGGTCGTGAACGACGGGTTAAAACATTTTTTTATAATTTATCAAAAATTGCGCAATTTTTTTTACACCAAATGAAAGAGTTGCGAACTATAAACTAGTTAATTATAACATAGTTATTTTGTTTCAAACAAAAAAATAAATAAATAAAAAAGGGCCCCGAAAACTCAAAGTCTTATACAAGTTACAGCATCTTATTCCGAGTAGAAAATTCCTGTTATCAGTTGACGAAAATATTTGGTAGTTTTATTTCTCGTCATGTGAATATCTTTTTTTTCAATGGAAGGTAGGAGACATGAAAAAGAATGAAATAGTTTCTTATTGTGAGTATAAAATTGCATTCCGCAAACATCATAGAACTGAAATTCTCTCTCAGAGGAAGTTATTATATTTGACTTTGCACGAGAAACAAGTATTTCTCTTTTTATTTTCTTGATGAAAAGTAGGTTTCGTTGCGAAAATACATCTCTGGACGCAATGATCAATCATTAACATATTTTAGAGCTAGTTTGTTTACACATTTGAGCACCACTGGCGAGTTTAGGGGTTGTAGCTCATATACCTCGGAGCGTGTATCAAAGTACGTATATCTGCGTATGCTCGCTTCAAAATAGACTTGCCCATGTTGCGGGTATATTTGTCCGTAAACATGTACATTGTACACACAGCCCGTTTTCGCCGCAAGGCTTTCTCAATAGATCTTCCTATTATTCTAGAGTCTTGTTTTTCATCACCCACTAGTCCTCTTATTCCATTCCAACCAGGCATCGAAGATAAACCTTCTAGGTCAGGGTTCCTCTTCAGACTCAGGGTTCAAAGTAATAGACGTCATCTGGAGGTTAACTAATTATTAGGGCAGAGTGAAAGTAAAAAAAATTGTAATCGGTTAATATCTTCTGTTCTCTTTTTTGATTTATAGATTCACATTTTTTAAAGGTTCAAACAAAATTTCCTACTTGTTCAAAAATTATGGCAAATTTTTTTATGTACAATTTTTACTAGTGAACAATAATTCAAGAAAATTAAAAAAAAAAGTTTTTGGCTAATTTAGAATATTTGGAAAATCTGCAAAAAAATTGTTTTTTAGATTGAGTCATATGCACAGATTTTGGGAAAAGTTCAATATGTCGAAACTGAAACGTCTTCAGCTTGAACCAAAGAAACATGTTATTATTTTGCTTTTTCGTAAAAAAATGTCCTGATTTAGAAATTTTTTTTTGCGAATTTTGAACATTTTAAGCACTGCAAAAAATGTTTTGTCATAAAAGCAAAATAATGACCTGCTTCTTTGGTTTACGCTGAAGAAATTTCATTTTTTTGTATACTTTAAAAGGTTATTAAATAGGCAAAAAAGTTTTTTTTATATTTCTAATTTGTTTTTTATGTTCACTAGCAAAAACTGTACATATAAAAAATTCGGTTTAATTTTTTGACTAATAGAAAAATTTGTTTGAATTTTCAAATAAAAAAGGAGAACGGAAGATATTAACCGATTTCAAATTTTTTAAATACTTTTTTTGGATATCAACCCACACATTTTTTTGTCTCACCTGAAACGATTCGATTAATTTTAACATTTTCAATCCGCCCTGTTGCAGGTCAGGGAATTCTGGAAAGTCAGGGACTATAAAACTGTTTAGGAAATGTCAGGGAGCCACTGAAAGATTAAGAGAATTTTCGATAAACAGAAGTTGAAGTTAATTTTATTATTTTGTTGGAAATTCAACAATTTTGTTAAAAAGTTTTTCTTTTTGGTTGAAAATTCGTATTTGGGTTGAAGATTCAACTATTTGGTTGAGGATTAACTTTTTTGCTGAAAATTCATATTTTCGTTCTGTAAATTCACCTTTTTTGTACAAAATTCGTATTTTTGGCTTGAAAATTAATCTGTTTTGTTTGAAGATTCAACTGTTTTCGGTAAAAATGTAAATCTAACTATTCAATTTTTGCTCGAAAATTGATCTCTTTTAGATAAAAATTCATTTATTTTGTGTTGACATTTTTGAGTTAAAAATTAAATTTTTTTCTAGAAAATTCGTTTTTTTGTCTCTAAAGTTTAACAATTTTGTTGAAAATTCTTCTTTTTTGGTGTAAAATTATTCTTTTTGGTTGAAAATTCATCTTTCTTGGTAGAAAATTAATATCCTTCGTTGAAAATTTATCTTTTTGGTTGAAAATTCATCTTTCTTGGTAGAAAATTAATATTCTTCGTTGAAAATTGATCTTTTTGGTTGAAAAATCATCTATTTGCTTAAAAGTTCATAAGTTGTAATAAATGTGCATTTACCCACACTCCTTTTATCGTCTTACGTAATTGGTAGATGACCTCTTATCAAATTCTGTATACCTGTTGTCACTAAAAGTCTTTACGATAAATTTTGAAACAAGCGTTTTTTTGCATTAACAGAAAAGTTAGGGAAAGTCAGGGAATTTCGAGGAGAATTTTGAAATTGGGATTTTGCAGCAACCCTGGTATAATGAAATAAAAAAAATCGTTTTCATTGGTCGAAACCCGAAAGGCCCTCCATTTTTTACCGAATGAATCCAAGTTTAAAGGATTTGAATGAGGTAGTTTTAGAACAAAGGATATTATATTTTAGAGAAATAAAAGCACCGTTTAAAAATAAATGTCCTCTTTCAATGAAGGATCAGCAATTCTACCACTTTTTTAGGGTAAAAAGTCAAGGGATTTGCGCGAAGGGATCAGCAGCAACTGCAGAATTTGAAATACCTAAATGTCGATACGGCAGAGAATTTCCAACTTTACGTTTCAAGATACCATCCTACTCTACTGGGTGGTTCCAAATATCCCCTATTCTTTAATAATTCTTACCAGCACATCTTAGTCTAAGCACAAATCAATATAATCATTTTCATATTACAGACTTCACAGCCCAAATCCTTTAACAACAGGGGAAATAGGGTGATATTCTACGGAAATAGGGGAATAAATTATTATAAATAAAATTAATGTATATTCCATATTGAATTCAATATGAAACGCCTTAAATTCCTAAGACTTCAAATCGAAATATATTGCATTTTCAAAAAAATATTTGACTTTTCAACCAAGAAAGATTTACTACCAAAAGAGATGAATTATTAATTCCATAAGACGAATTTTCAACAAAAGAGTTAAGTTTTCGAGCTAAAAAGACGAAGTGTTTAAAAAATAGTTGACTTTAAACCTGAAAAGATGGATTTTCAACAAGAAAGTTAATTTTCAATCAAGAAAGATGAATTTCCGTACATATATGTACGACCCCTTAATCGTCAACAGGATTGTCAACCTAATAGTTAATTTTTTACCAAATAATTTAATTTTCAACACAAAAAGGCGAATTTTAAGCAAAACAGTTGACTTTTGTTCCAAAAAGATTACTTTTTAACATAATAGTTGAATTTTCAAAGAAAGAATACAATTATCAATCAATGAATAGAATTATTAACCAAACGAGATGAATTCTGAACTAAAAATATAATATTAGACTTTTTAAACAAACAAAATTAACTTCTAACCAAAAATAGTATGATTTTCTTATGGGATTTTATTGATTCAGTTCGAAGTTAAGCAAAAAACTAGAAAATGGGTAAATTTCTTGGAAAAGGGGTAAAAAGAGGAATTTTTTAAAAAAATGGGTAAAGAGGGAAATTTGAGAAAGAGTGTGAAGACTAATGTTAGCCAAATTAAATCCAACTTCAATTTTTGCCTTGTAATCTTGAATTCTTCCATTTCGAAAAATTCTACTTTTGAATAGATTTATTTTTAAGGCTTCACATTTTAATCCATTGAATTTTGAATCCAGCTTAAATCGTGTAAGTATAGTGTTAAAATCGCAATATTTTGCTAAAAGTTTGAATCCCGAAATCTTGGAACCACCCTGTAGATAAGATTCCGGGCCGTGATACGAAAACCCATGAAATTTATCGAGTTTATGGGGTGGTGGAAGTTAAGCCGTTACACCTTCGAGGTCGCAGCGGGTGACGTCTTTTCGTGAAAACGGTGAATTCAGAGAAATAAGATTTCCCTGAGGAGCTGTGGCCCAGATGAATGTCGACTTGTCGACTGCAATGCAAAAAGGCCAGCATTCTGCTCTCGAATCGCTCTATAAAGTGTTCTACGGCGAGAGATGCAATTGCGACGAATTTGTCCTCACGATTCAGTTTCTCGGAAACTGCTGGAGAGAAACCCTGAATCTGAAATAGAGTCGCTTTGTCGAGAGATTTCAGTGACTTAACCCTTGATCCACTAAATCTAAACAGTAAATAACACCGCCTTTTCAATTTAAGAGAAACAAGCAACGCTGACTTTTATCGAGTGGGGGCTTTTATCACCAACTTTTCAAAAGACAAACCATACTTTTTCGTGGAACTCCTCTAGGTGTTACGTAACTTTCTTCATAAAAGCTAATTAATTGAATAAGAGATCATTCAAGCGTGTTAAAACTCAAATTATCTTTTTGATTTTTTGAATTATTAATTATTCTTTTTATAAATACTATACAGGCAAGAAATATGAGACCACTGATATTTTGGTAATATTGATTTTGAGGGGGAATTCACTCGACAAATACCTGTCTTGCTTGTTTGTCACGCTTCACTGAGCAAGCCTACTTTGCTCTGCACATCACGAAACTGCCGCGGCATCAATTCTCGAAACGGCGTAAATCCGGACTGCTTCAATCCAAGTTCCAGTGTATTGCATATTATTACACAATTATTAAGCAAATATTATTGCGCTATTGGAGAGTATCGCAGCAAGGGAATTCACTAAAACAGTGTAATAGGTTTTCAGGAGAAGAAATTTTTGAAATTTTACTATTTATAATTATAATTAAAAAATAAATTTTTTCGCATTAGTTTTTTTCGCGCATTAGTTGAAGTCAACTTTAAACCACAGCTAAACTCAAATAACTACTCATAAATTAAAGTAAACTTTTAAAGTGTTTTATTTTGTTGACACATATTATTGTTACAAACAATAAAAAGTTCTCAAAATAGTTAATATAAAACTCGAGATTAAACTGCTTACAACTAAATGAATTAAATGGACATTTCATACTGGAAAAAAAATTATTTTTCCTATTACATCTTCTTGAAAGATTTCCGGAAAGATAGTTAATATTAATTTTTATCAGGGTTTTGCGTGATGAAAAATATTGAATAACATTAACATTCAACTGGGTTAGTTATCCAGTTGAATATTCCATTATTTTCGTTAAAAATTAACTTTTTTCTGAAAATTTAACTAAACTGTTTGTTTGAAAATTCATCTTTTTTGTTAAAAAATAAATCTTTATGGTTCAAAGTCATCTTTTGCTTTGAAATTCAACTATTCCACTTAAATACTCATAATTTTAGTTGAAAACTCATATTCTTGGTTTAAAATTCAACCATTTCAGTGAAAACTTAATTATTCTATTTTTGGTTGAAAATTCATCTTTTTTAATTGAAAATTCAACAATTTGGGTGAAAATTGATCTTTTCTAGTTAAAAATTATTCTGTTGGTTTAAAATGCATGTATTTTGTTGAAATTTCATCTTTTTGGTTGAAAATTCATCTTTTTGCACAAAAATGTGACACTTTTGTGCACCATTGAACTTTGAAAATCAAATTTCGAAATAAAAAAAAAGGAATTTAATAAATGTAAGTGATAAATAAGTTCCAAAAACATTGATAATTATTATGGCTATTTTAGCGAATTATTCTTCATGGGGTTCGATTACGATTCTTTTATCTCATATTCCACATTTTAGATTTTACATTCCTAATTTTTTTACTTTTGCTCAGGGAAAAATATAATCATTGTGAATAAATGATCAAAAAATTGTGGAATATGAAATCTAAAATGTGGAATGACTGGAATGTGAGAGAAAAGAATCGTTATCGACCCCCTGATTCTTTTTTTTTTAAATCTCTTCTATGATTTAAGTCTTAAGAAAATTACTATTTAAGGGGAGGGTTTATTTGTCTGGAAGTTTACTGGGATATAAATTACTTTTTAAGCTTCAATTTTAGTGTAAATAGACCTTGACGGAATTATTTGGAAACGAAACTCAAAATTAGAGAAATAAGATCGAGTGTGATTTGTAAAAACGACGGAAGTGAGGGAGAAAAGTAACGACTGGAACCAGAGGAAGTAGAACGCGGTTTTCACCAAACCCTTTTGGTTTCTTTTTCCAAGACGTAAGCTTTCATCGAGGTCGGTAATCCCTCAGGAATCTTCGAAAGATATCCAGAAATATAAAAAGGAAGTATGAGATGGAGTGGAAGGTATTCGTCAGTAAGCAAAGCCAGCCTTTACTCAACTTGACTGATATAAACAAATGGGATGACAAACTTAAAAAAAGAGGATAAAAACACATTTCTTACGAAATAAAAAAAAAAAGTATATGGAAAGCGAGACAATACGACAAATGTGAGGAGCACACGTAAGAGACTCCGGTCCCGGTCTTTAACCTCAGGAGTAGAAGGAACAGTGGTACTCAAATTCTGTTTTAAAATTTCCCTTAGGTGATAACTTTATTTGAAGACACGAGAAACAACTGGATAAAGATCAAAAATGAAATTTCACAGGATAAACAAAAAAAGTTTTTTTTTATAAACATTATTGTCGATGGAATGACAGGTTTCGATCTATACTTGTAAAAGCCAAAATTTTTTGCTTCCTCATAGTAGTTTCGGTAGTTTCGGTCAAAAATATAGAAGTACGTGTCATTATTTACAATCTTCCTAGGAGGTGAAAATATATACTTTTTTATTTGGATGAGGATAAAGTAAATGGTCCTTATCTTGTTTTCATTCTCTTAATTTTAAATTTGAATTTTTTGGTGTGAAAGCAGCAATTATTTTTACATATTCATAATATTTATCCATAGATAGGCCCTAAATTATTTAAAACCATTAAAAACAGAATTTCGAAAAAAATTTATTTAGCCAGTTGCCACTCTAATGTGTTCATTTTATATTAATTAATATTTGATTTTATATGATAAGTTTTCTTTTTTTTAACGTAAAGTAAATTATTTTTGTTTAATTTAGGGATAGTGAACACTCAGAGAAATGTCCTTTTGTGTCAAAAGGATTTTTCTTGATACAAATGGAATTTCCTCTTAAATTTAAGGTTAAGAGGACTTTCATTTGTCTCAAAAAGAATCTTTTTGCAACAAACATTATCTATTTGCGACAGACTCCATCAAATCTTGCAGCCAAATAATTCTGCTTGTATAAAAAAGATTTGCACATGTCTCAAAACAAAATAGTCAAGAGGACGTGCTCGACGAGCCAAATTTTTCTCTGACTGGAAATATAGAATATTTGAAGCAGGTGGCAGCGTGTCTCAGATGATAACGAGCTTGAGTTATTGAGTTCTCTAGCCAAGTAATCGCGCTTTTGCGGGTTCGAAACCCTGGCGAAATAAACCGTAGTTACAAAAATTCCAATGGTAAAAAATATTGTTGAGAGGTGTTATAGCACGTTGAGATCTGCATATTGTTAAACATGTAGATAAATACAAAATTGAAATCTATTTCATTTGCATATATCTAGCTGGCAATTTACAATTATTCTAATTTTTGAAGCATCCCGACTCTAATACTAAATACTACATTTTTATAAAGCGTTCTCAACTATGGTAGCACATATGTAGTTAGATAATAATAAATGGTTGAAAACTGTGTGTGTACGGAAATTAAAATGTTCTTGTCTATAATAGTAAAAATTTCTGATTTTTTGTAAATATGAGATTTTATATTTTAACTGCAGAAACTGTAATCGTGAAAGGCTGCAGTGCGCCTTTGATCATTCGTTACTTCCTCTTTTTTCTCTTATTTTCTCGAGTTAAAAATATGACTCTGAACTCGACCGTGAGTTAGGTTTTGGTACAATGACATTACTGCACTAATGGCTCTGCAAAAAACGTATAACAAGTATTGGGAACGTGCAGAAGTTGACTTTGACAAGTACAGTTTTGTAAATGCTGAAAAACGAGGAGTCAGATTATAAAAATAATTTCAATTACTTTCTACAATCTTCAATCACAGGGGGGCTGTTAGTCAGGGAAAACCTGGAAATCAGGAAAAAGTCAGGGGATTTCTATAAGAGGTACTTAAATCAGAGATAATAAATTTGGAATTTTTAATTTCTAATTTATTTTTTCCGTTTATAAAAGATTCTATGCAAAAATATTACAAGATTATGTTTCTGATATTTGAATATTAATGGTCAGAGAAAGTGAAAAATTGATCAGGGAAAAATTAGGGAATTTTTAAAATAAATTTTTACGGCCACCCTGATATAATATTCTTGTCAACCATTTGTTATTTGCGTTGTGTTTCTAATTCTATTTCTTTTTCTTGCAGTCGCTTCCTCCTGAAAATTATATTTTTAGTTACAAATTTTATTATTTGGTTGGAAATTCAACAATTTTGTTAAAAATTCATCTTTTTTGCTTGTAAAATTCCTCTTTTTGGGTTGAAGATTCAACTGTTTTGGTAGAAAATTAACTTTTTGTTGAAAGTTTATATTGTTTTGTTGAAAATTCAACTATATATTTGAAAAAACATCTATTTGGTTTAAAAATTCATCTGTTTTAGTAGAAATTTTTTTTTTATATAAAAATGAAACTGTTTGGTTGAAAATTCGTTTTTTTTTGTGTGTTAAATTCAGTTGTTTTTTATTTAAAATTAAAATATTTTTTTGGCTGCAATATCTACTATTACATTATTTGTTGAAAATTCATCTTTTTTAGATGAAAATTGAATCACTTTGTTACAGGTTCTTCATCTCTGGTTGAAAAATTAGTTTTTTTTTTGTTGAAAATTAATTTCTTTGATTGAAAATTTAACTTTCAGTCAAAGATTCATCAATTTTCTTTTATAGTTTAAAATTCGCCTTTTTTGGTAAAAAATTTTTTTTTTTGTGAAAATTTGTCTTTTTTGTAGAAAATTAATTTTTTGTTTTGAAAATTCATCTTTTAGATTTTAAAGTTTATCTCTTTTGATAGAAATTACATATTTTGTTGTTGAAATATTAACAATTATATTTTTTGTAGAGAATTCACCTTTTTAGGTTGAAAATTCAACTTTTTTGTTGAAAATTCGACTCTTTTGCTTTACAGTTTAACTATTTGGCTGTAAATGCAAATGTTTGGTTAAAAATTAATTTCTGTTGTTAAAGTTCGTATATTTGGGTAAAATTAATATCTTCTGATTGAAAATTAACTTTTTCTTCAGCAATTCATCTTTTCGGGTTTAAAGTCAACTGTTTCAAAACATTGAACTTTTAAGCTCGAAAATTCAATTATTTCGTTGAAAATGTAACTTTTTTTGGTAGAAGTTTAATTTTTTTAATTGAAAATTTTACTATTCCAGTTTTAGATTCATCATTTTAGTAGAAAATAAATATATTTGGTTCAAAGTTGAACTGTTTTGTTGATAATTCATCTTTCTTAATTAGCTATTTTGTTGAAAATTCGTTTTTTTTGCTTCAAATTAATTTTTTTTTAACTGAAACTATAACTTTTCCATTTTTGGTTAAAAATTCATTATTTTAGTTGAAAATTCATCTTTTTGGTGGAAAATTGGACCATTTTCTTGAAAATTCGTTTTTCTTTGTTTTTTAAGAATTAGTTTTTTCCCTGAAAATTAAAATTTTCCATTTTTTCCTGAAAATTTAAATTTTCCATTTTTTCCTGAAAATTTACATTTTCAATTTTTGGTTAAAAATTCATCTTTTTAGTTGAAAATTCAACTATTTGTATTAACTATTAATTGTATTAACTATTTCATAAAGATGAATTTAAATGAAAAAGATGTTATTTAAAGATGAAATTTCAAAAAAATACATGAATTTCAAACCAACAGATTAATTTTCGACTATAAAAGATCAATTTTCACCCAAATAGTTGAATTTTCAACCAAAAATAGAATAAGTAAGTTTTCACTGAAATGGTTGAATTTTAAACCAAGAAGATTTATTTTCTACCAAAAAAGATGAATTTTCAAACAAATAGTTTAGTTAAATTTTGAGTAAAAAAAGTTAATTTTTAACGAAAATAATGGAATATTCAACTGGGTGAGTTAATCATGATTTTTTTTTAAATTGTAATTGTGTCAATGTTAATGTTATTCAATATTTTTCATCACGTAAAACCTTGATAAAAATTAATATTAACTAGCTTTCCGGAAATCTTTCAAGAAGATGTCATAGGAAAAATAATTTTTTTCCACTATGAAATGTCTATTAACTATTATTGTATTAACTATATTATTCAACTATTTGATGTATTTTGTTGAAAATTCATCTTTTTTCAAATCCGTATCTTTTGGTATAAATTTAGCTTTTTTGGTTGAAAATGCAACTGTTTTTGGTTAAAGTTTGATCTTTTTGGGCCAAAAATTTAACTGTTTCATTAATAATTCGTCCGCTTGGATTGAAAATTCAATTTTTATGGTCGAAAAGGTAATTTTTAAAATAAAGTTTCGCGGCCACCATGAATAGTATTCACGCAAATATTTCTGTTTACAATTTCATTTATTATTGCAACTTTTCATTTATAATGAAAGAAAAGATATATTTAATACAAATATATTACCTGTCACATTATAATACATCAGATATTCTGATTTACGGACATATAATCCGCTCTCGTGATTTTTGCGTTCGTTCCCTGACATCATCTCATCCGATTTTTTTTTTTCAATAACTTCAACCCTCCGCTGACTCTGAGAGATTGAACAAGGAGCAAAAGAGGAGGAAGAATAAGAGTGAGGTTGGAAAAAGGGGAAGAAAAAAGGATTATACGAGAGGTTCACGTATCGACGGCGCATTCAGTGCCAAGTCTCGCAGATGCATTTGCATTTACCCCTGCGTATATCCTGTATTCTTATCAGGTACTCTGTACACGTAAATGCGCATATGTACATACGTTGCACCCAGACCTCAACACGTGGGTGATTTCAAACAAGACGACGCGGGTCAGGTAGCGCGAACTCCTGTCTCATGCAACGAAGGGATAGGGATATATGCCGGCGCTGAAATTCAGTTCCGTCGCGATAGCTGAAGCGGTAACTAGCATCAGATATTTCTCTGATCGCTTTTTTAAAATGGATTTTAATCCAGTTGTGCTTTTTCCCCGTTGATTCGATTGATTCGAACGACTTGAACTCTTTCTAGAGGGTTCTTAGCTGAGTACAAAATTCCGATGTTGGGGTTAATTAGGAATCATTAGGCCGGTAAGAAAAAAGTTCATATTCGAGAAAACAAAGTTTTTTTTCTATTTCATGAATTACTGAATCGTTTATACAAAAAATTGTTTTTGTTAATGTTGGGATCATTTGGTCATAAAAATTATAACTTATTGTTTGTCATTTTCAGACCCGCCCTTCTCCTTTTCACTATCTTTCCATAATTAGTACGAATTTAAGCATTGAGAATTTTTTTCTCAATCCTTAAATTTATCATTCATGCCCGGACGTAAAAAAACTTGGATTCAATATCTTATCCAAACTTATACAATTTCCATAATTACAAATCACGAAATATGACAGACATTTTTTCGCTAAAAAATCGAAAAAATAAGAAAATATTATTGTATCAAAAAATAAGGTTTCGAAGAAATCCTTTAACCACAATGTGTGTTTGATTTTTTAAGAATTGTAACGCCGCCCTTCATTTAACTCCTGATTTTTAAAATTTAATAACGTCTGGTGCATAGACAGAGTAGCAATCAATCAGAAATTAAGAATTCTATTAAAATAGTTTGAATTTTGAAACCATTCAAATTTGGAGGACTTTCAATTTAAACGCGTCAAAAGTTTCGTGAAATTTCGAATCGTTTTATTTATAAGGATTATTTGAAATAATTTTAAAGCCGGCATCAGTTAAATGTGTAATTGTATACATAGTACTACCGGCGGAAATTATCTACATGCCTTCTTTTGAGCTGTTTTTTTATAATATTAACATGAAAATATTTTCCTCGCAATAGCGCGAAAGGTAATAGAATTATGCTTATAAGCGCAAATTGAAGGCAAAGTGTCAATTTTATAAAAAAATATATCTTGGACTCATTTTGACGTTAAGTTTGCATAGTAATTTTCTAAATTGTTAAGATATGTGATATGTTAAGATACGTGACATTTTTGCACCAAGTTTGACTCTACGATAAAGTCTGGGGAAAAAATTCTAAAAATTACTTAATAATTTAAAATGAGCCCAAGAACTTTAAAAATGTTATTTATTTCCAGAGTTATTCCAATTTTTCGAAAACATCTAGCTTTGACGTCTTTCCTGTAATATCTTTTTATAAAATTGACATTTTATCTTAAGCTTGAGCTTATTAGACTCATCATTTTATTACCTATTGCAGTATTACAAACAAAAAATGTTCATGTTAATATTATAAAAATTAGGGCAGTAACAGCTGTAAAAATAGGCGTGTAGATCATTTTTGTCGGTAGTGTACAAACATTTGAATCTTTCAAATCGGGTTGCTTTAAAACTTCATAATTTAAATTTTTAATTTTACTATGTTAAATTGAAGCAATGAAATTTCACTGGAAACCAGTCACGTATTTCTGACTACATCGGTCAGTTAAAATTCACTCAGAATTCAGTCTTTGAAATTCTGGTAGTTAAAAAGACTGGAAAACCAGTGAAACGTGACTAAAATTCCAATTCCACTAATATTCACTGATTTTTCAGTGAATTTTGATTGATTTAGGTAGCTAAAAGTACCATTGATTCCCAGTGAAATTCAATACACATTGGTAAAACATTTAGGTTCAAAACCTTACAAATTTATTCAGTGATAATTATTACAAATATTACAATTTGAGAACATTTTTAATTGTTAAAACTAAATAAGTCCAAATTTATATATAAGTCCAAAAAGTAAATTTTAGCTGTCCAAATTATAATCAGTTGAAATTATTAAATATTAAATTTTTAGAACTATTACATTTAGGTATGGAATAATTCATGTGAAATCAAATTATTTAAATTTTATTGAATGGAGGCATACAATCCTAAAGTCGTAATTTTCCAATTTTATTTATCAGATAATGAAATGTCCTAAAATTTTTCGGATACATAGGTTAGTGTTGGCTTAAAGTTTCGTGAATTAAAAAAGTTCAACACATTTTTTATAATGTCAAAGTTATTCTAAATACAAATATAAGTTCGAAGGATATTCATTATATACGTGTATTCCAATTCTGATTGTTCACTTGAATTGATTTTGTAAGAGATATAGCTTACTTGAGAAAAAAGCTAGGGATAAATTTGTTTATTTAACAATATAGTTACTTGAATTTTTTTGTACAGAATCTTATGAAGAATAAAATAAGCTGTTAATCATTGGGATTGCATAAGAATGTCAGTTTTCACCTACACTGAAAAAAATGGTTACTTGGGCCAACTATTCAGTTTGTAAGATGTGGTACTGCTATTTTATTGGTTGGCACAACAATTTCATTAGTTTCAGTGACTATTCACATGGTACCAGAAGATAATAAAATGTTTGTTCCAACTAATAAAATTGCAGTACCATATAGACTAAACCATTTTTTTTCTAAACGATGCTTAGATTTCTGCTTTAAAATTAGTACCCATTAACAATTTGCCTACGTTCGTCAATTTTTAAAATCATTCTACAGGTTTGATTAATTTTGAGATTTACGTGATATACGTAGAGAATTTGCTTAAAAAACGGTGCTGACATTAAATTTGAAGGACGTGAATTCAAGTTTAATGAATTATTTTGTTCCGAGTGTCTCGTGAATTTGAGTCGTGCTGTGATTTGTATGCCGATTCTCTAGCCTTACAATGACACAAGTACTCACATGAAAAGCAAGAGTTCCTTGCAAGAATGAGATACGTGTGCGAATCGCCAAGTACGTGACCAGAAGATTAATGGACAAGACTAATGCTAGTGCATCAGCGTATTCGTGTACTCGTCAGACACTTGAATGCGCTCTTCCACGTAAAATGATCGGCTTTACAATGTGCCAAGGAAACTTTAACAGGAAGAAATTAATTAAACGTCAAACTGTCAAAATAGAACAAAGATCAACAGTTGTACAAATTTACAGTACAGAATACAGATGTTTCAATCTGCAGCTGATATACTATTTCTTCACAAAATAGCATCAGCTAGTGCTTTCTGAATCATGACTGATTTCCAGAAATTATTCTAAACATAGGGGAGCGGCGCCTAATGTGGCGCCCCAAAATATACCTTCTCAGTTTAAAGAATAATATAAGCGATTTTTCTGTAGCAAAATATAGAACATGTAGTTTGATATTTTAGTTTTACTCTATACATAGCCAAAATTATATTGGAATTAATTAAAAACGTTAATTTTAGTTTCCTAAAAAGTGCGCCTTCGTCAAGTACCTGCCATGTTCCCAAAAAGGACTTTATAATAGTAGATCAAAAAATTTCAGTAAAATAAGGCGATAGAACAAAGTTTTTTAAGTTTTAATTAATAGCATATAAGTTTAATAGCTATTCATATAAGCTTTCTGTCAAAAAGGTTACATACCTGATCTAAAAATTGGCGAAGAAAGATGACGAACACGAATATGAATGTAAAATAATGTTACACTATCAAGAAAATATTTCGGTAAGAATTTTTTGACATTGGAAAATTTTATTATCATTTAAGTATGTATTTATATAAATGTGCACAAATATTAGTGTGCGACACATTAGTAGAAGCCCGTGCAATCGTGCATACTGTACGAGTAAACACGTTTTATGCCAAATTTAATCAATTTTACTTAAAAGCACTGAAGAGCACTAAAGCATCCAAAAGACTTTAAAATATAAATCAGACAAACAAAAATTTATAAGTTTACTGCAAAATATATATTTTTTTCATTGCTTTTGTCCTGCGTTAATGGTAACTGAAAAACATACACTCGCGCTACGTACGTAATTGTTTGTAGTATCATGCAATTCTTGAATTAAAATATAAAAGTAATATTATGGCAACATTTTTGTGAATTTCGGCAAATGTAGTCGCCCTTTTTTAGCTCCTCTGGACTCATCGAAAATATTTGTTCTAGGCTCACCAAATTTCGGTGAACCTATACACGGCCAAAAATGTTAACATAACCTAAAATTGTTCAAAAATTGTAAATCTTTGAGTAAAATAACCTAAACCTAACGTAACATAACCTAAAATTGTTGAAAATTGCGAATCTTGATGATGATTTTTGTTTAAAAATGTCAATTTCCGATATAAAAAACTAACACAACTTAAAATTTTTAGAAATGTTAAGTCTTCTTCATAACTTCATGATTTTATATTCAAATTGTTTTTAAAGAATAAAAATTTCCAGCAAAAGGAACTAACATAAAACGTCCGTAATATTTACAATAATTTGTTAAATAATTTGAAAGTTTTAATGGAATCGCGCAAGATTATTAAAACGCACAAATGTTTCTCAATTCGCATACTTTTTTCTATGATGTTTTTTTATTAAAAGGGATTATTTGAAGGGTGGCAATACAGAACTATTTTACCAACAAAATCGGAATTTTTCAGGAAAGCGAAAAAATATTATGTAAAATCTAAACCACTATTGTAAAACAAAACAAGAGTCCATTCTCAAGCGGAAGTGTTGCCTAATTAAGTCCAAAAATGTTTGATCAGAAAAAGTTATCCATTTTTGAGGAAACGGATGTGGAAGTTGATAATATCAAAAGGACACTGACCACAAATTAGAGCGTGCTCTGCTGCGGATTGCGATAAAAGTCTATTCCTCAGTTTAAATAAAAAATAAAAACTTACTCCCGAGATATAGAGTTTTTGAATGAGGGTAAAAGAATTTTTAGTCAAAAAAGTTAGCTAATTCCGAGTAAGTCTTCCGGCTAAGCATAAAAAATATTTGATACAACAAAATTTTTTTTGTTCCGAGAAAATTAAAATTGGGTGTGATGGTATCGCACTGAGACGAATTTTGGGTGGAAGAACTATAAAAGAAAAAAAAATTTCAACAAACAATAATTTCAAGAAATATCGATTCTGAAGGGAAGAATGAAAATGATTACTATGCTAAAATAATACGCTAAAATTCAACTTCAAAATCTTTTTATCACAACAATTCAATACATAAATAGGTTCAATTATGTTTCTTAATTTCTTTCAAAATATGTCAATTTCTTTAAATGCGAGTGCGCCACATTAGGTGCCACTTCCCTAACATCGAATGAAGACCATTTTTATATTATTTACTCAAAAAAGTGTGTCACTTTTTTACCTACTATTTTAATAATTTTAGACACCTATCTGTAAAAATTTACCTCTTTTTTTCTAAAATAAACAACATATGTTTGAAAGCTTCATTTCAACATAGAAATGTAAATTTTCATGTTTCATTCTTCTTTTTGAAGTATCCTTTTGTTTGGAAATATTTTTACCTGCGTTAGATGACTTTACATGTTTTCTGGTACAGGAGGGTGGAAACTGTGGGAAGGTAGACATGAGGATAATACTGCACCGAGAGCGAGAAGCAGAACTCTTTGAACCCTCTCTTAGCACTCTCTGTATTCTCTCTCTTACTCACTCATCTCTTCTGTACTTTTATTTCTTTTCTCATCTCGTTCTCCCTTTTTTTCTCTCCCGTTTGTTTTCCTCGCGAACCTCGGTTTTACAAGTACCGTTGTGGCGCATTTTCATTATCGAATTCGAGGTGGCAGTCGGTAACAGCAGGTCGTCTAGTTAAGGTTGCTTATTCTTCACAATTCCAGAATGTTCGGCTCATTTCCTTAATTTCACTCAATTTCATATATTTTACTGTCATTATCCGTGCGTCATGTTTTGCGTGAAGCTCGTTCGCGACAAAAATTTGGAGACCTATAGATATCCCCCTATCGGTGGTAAGAGTAGCAAATATACTTTCTAGGTTTAATATTTAATTTAGATTTATTCAGTTTATGTTATTCTGTATCATTTTCCAGGGCTATCTTACAGTCACTTAAGTCACTTTTACTTCTTTAGTCACTTTATTTTTTCAAGACCCTTTTTAGTTACTTTTTAAAGAAAAAGTCACCAAAGTCATTTTTTTAAAGAAAAAGCTACTTTAGTTGCACTTTAATTCATCTCATTTTAGATTTTATCTAAAAAAAGGAAAATATAATGAATCTATGTATGAAATCAATAGTAATCTCCGGTATAAAAATGCTATTCGATATCAGACTTCACCCTCTTTCCCCTATTCCACTATTTTCCCCTTTTATAAAGAATTCCTCTTTTTGGGTAAAAATTTAATTATTTGGTTGGAAATTTAATTATTTTATCGAAAATTCAACTGTTTTGTTGATAAATTGTCCTTTTTAATAGAAAAATCATATTTTTTAGTAGAGAAGTTATCTTTCTTGGTTGAAAATGAATTTTGTTGTTGAAAATTCAACTGTTTTCTAAAAAATTCGCCTGGCTTCAAAATTCAACTCCTTGGCTAAAAAATCAGCTGTTTTTGGTTGCAGTTTAATCTTTTTTTTTCTAAATTTCGACCATTTAATTGAAAATTTAACTATTTGGTTAAAAATTCACCTTTTTTCTTGAAAATCTGCCTCTTTTGCTTGAAAGTGCAACTATTTGCTTGAATAATTTTTTGGTTTAAAATTCATTTTTTGTGGAAACTTATCTTTTCGGGATTAAAAGTTATTTTTTTTTCTAAAATATTCGACTTTTTCGCTTGTAAATTCGACTCTTTTGTTAAAAATTAATTTCTTTTGTAGAAAATTAATCTGTTTTTGGTTAAAAATGAAACTATTTGGTTCAAAATTCAGCTATCTTTGTTGAAAATTACCTTTTTTGTTAAAAATTCATCTTTTCAGACATAAAAGTCAAAGGTTTTCGAAAACATTCTCAATTTTTAACTTAAAAACTGAAATTTTTTGATGAAAATTTATCTCTTTTAGCAGAAAATGTTGTTTTTTTTGTTTAACAAATTCATCTCTTTGGTTGAAAACTCACCTTTCTTGGTCAAAAATTAACTTTATTGTGGAAATTGATCTCTTTTCTGGTAAAAATTTCATCTTTTTTGTTAAAAATGCAACTGTTTGGTTGACAATTAATAATCTGTTTTTGTTAAAAATTTAACTATATAGTTAAAAATTAATTTTTTTGGTTGAAGATTCATCATTTTGGTTGTACATTCATCGCTTTGGTTAAAAATTGATATTTTTTGTCAAAAATTAATTTGTTGAAAATTCATCTATTTTATCGAAAATTCATCTCTTTTGGTAGAAGTTTCATATATTTGGTAAAAAATGTAAGTGTTCGGTTGAAAATTAATAATATGTTTTAGTTTAGGATTCAACTATTTTGTTGAGTATTGGTCTTTTTTGGTTGGAATATTAATTTTTACATTTTTTGTCAATAATTCACCTTTTTTGGTTGAAAATTCAACTACTTGGTTTGAAGTTCAGTTACTTTCTTAAAAACTATTTTTTTCGTCGAAGATTAATAATTTTAGTTGAAAATTCATCTCTTTGTTTGAAAATGAATGATTTTAAGTGAAAATTTAACTATTCCATTTTTTGTTGAAAATTTATATTTTTTAGTAAAAAATTCAACTACATATTCGGTTGAGAATTCATGTATTTTGTCAAAAAGTTGTGTTTGTTAGAATAAAATTAATCTTCTTGGATTAATATTCATCTTTTTGGTAAACATTCAATCTGTTTTGTTGAAATTGAAATATTTTTTCATGAAAGGTTCAGAATTGAAAGCGTTTCACAGTGAATTTAATATACATATCAAATTCAATATGAAACGCATTAATTTAATTCAATAGAATTTATTCAACTATTTCAATAAAAGTAACCCTATTTACCCTGTTTTGAGAATATTTTAGGCTGTGAAGTTTGTAAAATTAAAATTAAACTGATTTTAATTTATAGTTTTATGTTTTTCGAATTCCTGTTATACAGCATCGATATGTAAATGCAAACCGATAAATTAAGTGTGTAACGGAATCGCAATTGTTGAGTAGATAAAAGTTATATATCAGTAGTCACTTTTAGTCACATTTTAACTTAAATTAGTCACTTTTTCCACTTTTTTCAGGTACATTAGTCCGTGGGAGCCCTGTATTTTCTTTCACTGAAATTTTTTTTCAAATAGTATGAAAATTAATGTAGATTAGAAAATATATACATATATAGAATATATCGCCAAAAATATTTAGTTAAGATGAATTTACTAATATTTTTTTTCTGGAAGAAAAATAAAAATTCTTTTTCGTGATTTTTGTGCGTGACTGAAATGCGTTCGACGAGACAAAAGCAAGTATCTGCGAAAAGCTTCGTGAGGTGAAAAAGGGGGAAAACACACATAATGGATAAAAAGGGCGAACGATTTTGACAGAAAAAGAAAAAAAGTTTCGTCGTTTTATGAGAATGATGAGTATGAATATTGCTCTTTTATGGAACAGCTGCATTCACCTGCGAAAATATTCTGACAAAAATGCGATGGATTCTGATGTCTTGAGTTCATTGAACCAATGCATGGTTTAAATTAATTAATTAATCAACGGCCATACCACGCTGAAAAACCCAGTTCTCGTCAGATCACTGAAGTTAAGCAGCGTTGGACGCGGTTAGTACTTGGATGGGTGACCATTCAAGAATACTGACATGAGTGCTGTTGGCACATCTTGGGTGTGGTGAGCCCACACTTGTAGTTATTTATAACTACAAGAAAAACCTAGAAACACTACCAGAATCGGGTAGTGTCACGCCTACCCTGAAAGGGAAATGGTTTAATGGTATATACATATTACCAAGTCCCCCAAGTTTTCGATCGATGATAATCAACTTATTCACATCTGGCTCTTTAAATGTGTTACAGTACCCACTTCATCACCTGCTTTAATTTCTCATAATATTATTGATTACGAATAAATCCTAATATTTATTAAACAATATGTCAATTAATAATTATCTTGATTAAAACTTGAATTAAAGTTGTCGGAATCGTTATTAATTTCTTCTCCTACCAATAATACTTTTGTGATCTTTGACGAGTAGAAAAGTTGCAGAAAAATCTACTGCTACTAAGTTTCTTTCCTATTTCTCTCGAATCTTTCGGATGGTCTTTTTTTCTCTATTTTCCTCATTCCTCTTCTAATTTTCGTTCCTTTTTACGACAAACTTCTTTCGTCTTCGTTTTCTTCCCAACTCGCATTGAGAAAGTTTCCTCGCATAAGTTGAATTTTGCACGTTTTATTTCATCTTGAAACTCGCTTTAGCAGAACACGATCAGAAAAGTCTATTATTTATTTTCTAAGTGTCTCCAAGTATTTCAGCAATACCCGAAGAGATTTTCTTTAGCTAGAGCAAAACTTTTATTTATACTCAAGACCTGAAACTTCCCGAGAGAAAGAGAAATTCTTCAGTTAAAACAATCTTCATATACTGAAGAAGAAAACTCATCAGACAGTTTAATTTGAATGTACCTTTTTCGCGAATTCTTCCATTTTGAATGCTTCTAGTTTGAAACTATCCATTTTTAAAGATTGGGAATTTCAAAATGTCTGTTTTTAATACCTGTACTGTAGTTTTAAAAGTTGCCAATGTATTTCGGCCATTCAAAATTATATTCGCAAAAACTGTAGAACATCGCAGAGATCAGATCGTACGACTTTTTCGTCTTTTTTTTACTTAATTTAAAAATGCGACCTTACGACTTTTTCCGTTTCGATCAGAAGTTTGCTATACTTAGTTTCAAGTTTAATCACAATGAAACTTTTAAAATTGAAATTCAAAACTAGAATAAATGGTACCATTTTAATTGAGAATATTAAAAATTGAATAATTTCTCAATAAAGCTTTATATTTAGAAAATTGTTAATTATTAGCGTTTCAAATTGAACAATTTCTAATTGTTTGAATCCGTATTCAAAGTTTTTCTTTTTTCTAATTGCAAGCCTTTACGTTTGGACATTTTTAAGTCAAAAACGTATAAAATCGATTAATTTCAAATTCAGTTATAGAGACTTCACATTCTTTTCCCCATTCCCGTTTTTCCCTTTTTTAAAGAAATCTCTTTTTTCCTGTCTTCAAAAAACTTCCCCCTTTTTCACGCTTTTTCGCTTAAATGCGAACTGAATTAATAGAACACATAAACAAAATCCAAGAAGTTTAAAAGTTAAGAAAGAACTATTTGAAACCCAGATTCTGAATCCTGTAAACTACATAACAGTTACTAAAAAATTGATTTAACTTTTAAGTTTATTTTGATTGCACAAAGAATATTTTAAAACTAATGAGTATGATGTATACTGTATGTTTTTAAACAAGAAAGTTATTATTTCAGTCATTCAGTGTCTGATACTGTTTTTACAATTATCTTTAAAAATTTGATGCGATGTTTTGCGGACTTTTTCGAAATTCCATGCGACTTTTTTGAAGCCTTCTATTTGATCCACACCTTGCATCGGGAAATATCCGTAAATTTTTTTGAGATTTTCATGGGAAAATATTTTTAGAGTAATATTTAAAATCCCTTTTGAAAAGTTGCTTGAATCGAATTTTGGTCACTAAGAAGGGTCCATATGAAAATAACGCAAAGGGAAATAGAATTTGTTTTACCTGAAAGTAAAATCTTTTCTGATAATAACTTTAGATCATTGAGATTCTTCAGGTTAATGTGCTGACAATCTGACTATTTCTCTCTAGTTTTCGTTTCTCCTGAAGTAAAAGCTTCCTGCTCCTCTAATAACTCGAGACTTGCTTCTTTCTTCCTTTTTGCGCACCAAGAAGGGAGAATTGGGTTAAAAGACACCTACGCTCGAAATTGATTCGGGAAACTCTTATTATATCCTTATGAGAATTCAGTCCTCGTTGCGTGATTCTGGTTCAGTTCTTATTGATACTTGAAAATGTGTTATAACTTCGAGAGAGAAAAATAGAGGGCAAAAAAAAGGCTTAATAAAGGAAAGGGGGCAGTGGACGCCGACATTTCCGGAATGGTTAGTATCGTGGCACACGTCTACCCCTAAAACAGGCTAACCCCGGGGATCGAATGTTGGGGTGGTCCATGCTGGTGAACAGCTTCCCTTGAACGTTTTCAAGGGGTTTCAAGTGATAGGACTATTTTCAGAAAATTTGTTTATAAGTGCCGTTACTTTAATTGAAGGCGTTATTTCGGTTGTCAGGACTGAAATTTATTGTCCTGGACTAATAATCTGAAAGAATATTCAACAAAAAATAAGTGTCATAAATTAATAACTAATATGTCAATGATGTACTATACGTACAGTCAATCTCGAAATTCATCTAAGCTTCAAAATGATTTATAAAATCGACGAAAATGGATCTAATCTAAACGTCAATCTTAACTTTTATTTCAGAAACAATTTTTTCTAAAACATGCTTAGGTTTCTGCTTTAAAATTCGCAGCAATTAACATTGGGTCTTTTTTTCGATTTTATAAATAATTTGACAAATTTCTCAATTTTGAAACGGGCTCCACGTCATAGTGGAATAGAAGTTTCTAATGTTTCTTCAAAGAGTTTACATTTTCCTTGTACCTCTCTCCTATTGCTTTACACGTTCCCCATACACTTACTCGGTGGTGGGAGGGAGGCCTACAGTTTAAGGTGGATTCCGAACCACCAAGAACTAGGGCTTTATGTACTTCGAGAACCTTTTTCTCTAGAGGTACCAGCTCCACGACTCGCCAGCTAGTGTTCACCGCGTGGGCTGCCGAGGCTCTTCCAGAGTGCAAGGCGGGAATCGAACCCGCAAGCAGGCAGGTTGGGTCTAAAGCTTATAATTTTAAATTTTCTTATTTTTAATATAAAAAACAGGCCGTGTGGCTACTAGTACCGAAATTTCGGTATGAATAGTCGAATAATAGTCCAATGTCAAATGTATAGTAAATGGTCTTTTGTTAAAAATTCTAAATATAATTTTTTTTGTATTTTCGAACCTGCAGACTAAAAATTCGGAAGAAAAATGGGCAGTTTTTAGAGAAACACTTGTCAAAGTTTCAATTTTTACATGTATTTGAATAGAAAAATGCTTATTTTAGTGAAATGGTTTTTTCCCCCAAAACTTCTTTGATAGACTTGGCTAAAAGTTTCACATTTTGACGATCAGACTTACCGAAACAAAAGGTGCATATCCACGAACTAGAAAGATTAACGATTTTTTGGGTATAGAGCATGTTTTGGGGGTGTTTTAATACCTTAAACATCCAAGTATGGAAATCACCATTTCTTAGTAACTAAAATCTCTAGAGATTTTTTATTCAACTGCTGCGGTATGAAATCACTTTGAAATAAGTAGAGGAAGCGTGCATAGCAAGAATATGTCTTTGAACTAATTTTAGGGGATGTTATAACATCCCTCAAACATTGAAATCAGGGAAATGGCATTTCTTATTGAACAAAAACACAGGAGATATTCTGATTAAAATATCAGGGTAGGAAATGACTTCAAAATAAGTACAAGATACGTTTACTCACTGGAATATATTTCTGAATTTACTTCAAGTCTTTTTTTATTATCCCTTGAACATTGCATCCTGAACGAACTTCAGAGTTTGTGTGTTATGTATCAATGTTCATTCTCATAAGTGACGTCAAGATTAAGTGAGAAAATAACCCAAGATAACTCACACCGTACGTTTTCAAACACGAAAACATGATGACAAAAAATTAAGTCAAGTGCACTTACATTTAAACGGTAATAATGATAGTAATAATTGAAATATAAATACTCATGATATATAAGAAAATAAATAATAATAATAACTGGTTCAAATATGCACAAACTTGCACCAACCTGTGCAAATCTGCTCGAACTTGTTCCAACCTGTACCAATAAGTTTTTAGAATATTTTTACACGGGAAGTTCAAATATTCATAAACATATTCATACAGTTCTTGTTCTCAAAGAAAGCAATATGACGAAAGTGTAAGTGAAGATGTAAGTATAGTCTACTCACTTTTAAATGATAATAATATTATTATTATTATTAAACAAAAAATAATGGTAGCTCATGGTAGCTCTAAGAAAGCATCCAGAGGGCGACTGTTGTCACCTCCAACACTCACGGCCGCTGTGTAAGCATAACAGCGGTAAAGACAAACTGCAAACTACACCATACTCCTAATTTTGTACCTACAACATCATCGCAAATTATTTCAAATTTCGTATTAAAATAACTTATAACATCCTCATCTCATCAGTCACTTGACTTCGTCCGTGGCTGTGATGAAAAACCGGGTTCACCCGAGAACAAGTTTAAACAAAAAATATTAATAATAACAACAACAACTTTAAGGCGAGCTTGCATCAAACTGTTCTAACCTGAAGCAACCTTCAAGCGCGCCTTAAAGTACGATCTGCTCGTGAAATAAATCCGCTTTATAGTATTTTGATTTCTCTCATTTGGTAGAAGTTAGAACAGGTTGGTGCTAGTTTGTTCAGGTGTTCAGGGTTCAACTTCGTTCAGGATTCAATGTTCAATGGATATATCCTTAAGGTAAATTCAGAGATATCCTAGGAAGTAAACGTATCTTGTACTTATTTTGAAGTCATTTCTTACCCTGATATTTTAATCAGAACATCTCCTGCGTTTTTGTACATTAAGGAATGCCATTTTCCTGGTTTCAATGTTTAGGGGATGTTAAAACATCCCCTAAAATTAGTTCAAAGACATATTCTTGCTATGCACGCTTCCTCTACTTATTTCAAAGTGATTTCATACCGCAGCAGTTGAATAAAAAATCTCTAGAGATTTTAGTTACTAAGAAATGGTGATTTCCATACTTGGATGTTTAAGGTATTAAAACACCCCTAAAACATGCTCTATACCCAAAAAATCGTTAATCGTTCTAGTTCGTAGATATGAACCTTTTGTTTCGGAAACTCTGATCGTCAAAATGTGAAACTCGTAGCCAAATCTATCAAAGAGGTTTTGAGAAAAAAAAACATTTCACTAAAATAAGCATTTTTCTATGAAAATACATGTAAAAATTGAAACTTTGACAAGTGTTTGTCTAAAAACTGCCCATTTTTCCTACTTTTTTCTTCCGAAGTTTTAGTCTGCAGGTTCGAAAATACAAAAAAAAATATATTTAGAATTTTTAACAAAAGACCATTTGCTGTACATTTGGTGTGGGGTCCTTTAAACATATAAAATTCCATAATTTATAATTTATCAGTTCTTAATATGTATAAATTCTTGAAAAATAAAGAATTTTAAATTGAAGCTTTATAAATTAGTGAATTTTACACAGTTTCAAATTACAACATTCATAACAGACCATGTCAAATTCAGTCTTTTAAAAATTAAAAATTTTGTGATTATCAATCGTTAATGTAGGTGAATTCTTAAAACTTGAAAAAGTTTTATTTCAAGAACTAAATTTTCAGCATATTTGATCGTCAAAGTAATTTCTTTGTCGGCGGGATTCTAAATAATTCATAGTGAATTTCAAAGAATTCTGGGTATTTACAACAAGTTTAAAACTTCATGAGTATTATTCATTGAGTACTAGAGTGGGTCGAATTTTTTTTTCTTCAAGTAGCAGATTATAATAGTGAATAAAAGTTGTATTTGTCCAACAGTAGTGTTTGATCGGATCATTTCTTCTGTTGTGTGTATGGATTTGAACATTCCAAAAAATTATGTTGAATTTTTGAAACTTGTATCAAATTAGAACTTCAAAAACATCTCTAAAACAGGTTATTTATATTGTTTTAACTGCACATATTTTATATACAAATTTAAACATGTTGTTCTTGAAATGTATTCAACTTGAATCGAAGGAACATGCCATTTTTTTACTATCATACCAAAAAATTTTGTTCGTGCTGTGCAAGATCTAAAATTGCTCGAAAAAGGCCACATTCACAATTTTGAAACCAGGAGAACAATTTTTTTCCTGATTAAAAAACCATGGCATGTTTCTTTAATCACAGAGGAAGAAATTTCTAGTACGATATGTTTTAATTTTTCCAAACAAAATGTGCAGTTAATACAATTCAAAAAAACTCTTTTTTTGAAAATTTTTGAAAAGTTCTAACTTGAATACTAATTTTGTTTTTTATTTTCTGAGCTTATATTATTATTCACTACTACAAACTCTACCTGCAGAAGAAGTAAAATCATTTTCTAGCCACAGGATTGTTTTTTAATTTTTCAAATTTTGAATTTATTAAAACCATACACAGAACAGAAGATATTATTCGATCGAAATGAAATTTTGAGGTCTCACTACTGTTGAGAAAATACAACTTTCACCCACTATCTTCTTGAAAAAACGATTTTTTCGACCCACTAATTTTTGTCCTTAGATTTTAGTGGGCATCCTAAACGTTTTAAATTCAAACATTTTCTTTTAAATGTTTAAGACTGAAAGTGTTGAACATAGAAAGTCTTGAAATAAAATTTGTTTAATTGGGTAAAGACTCTAATAGTGGGCACCCTGTCTGAAGTGGGCCATTCTATGTAAAAAAATTTGACAAATTATTTAATTTTTTATAATAATAATTTATTCGAATAATCATTTTCTTTGGGGATATTTATTATAATTCAATAAATATTTATAATTATTATTTACTTTAATACTTTTTTTTGCATCGGGTAGCCCACGATAGATAGGTGATCCTCTATTGGGGTCGTTAGCCTGTAGAAAGAAGCAAAATCTTGACTCATAATAACTATACATCATTAAAAAAGATAAAATTGTTTGAATTTAATACATAAATGTATACATTAAACTTAAATTCAAATACCTACTTTCTTTGACCAGCCAGGTGATAGTCACCCATATGGAAAATGGATATAAGACGTTTCAGAACTCAACCCCTCATTTATAAAAAATTTAGTTTTAAGGGTCGACTGTATTCTTAAACCAGTATGTCTAAATCTAAAAACCCTATATCAATAAGTTAAAAGAGCGTGTCATAAAAATCTAAATCAACATTCCACCTGAACAGGGTGCTTGAACTTCGAACTACGCATCCACATAACAAGTATTTTCTATAGAGCCAAAAGAAACCAGAAAGACTGCAACCCCTGAGGAGGGAGTGAGTGATCGGGGAGTGAAAGAAAATAGAGAAAGAGAGAGATAGATGAGCTCTGAGAAAAGAACGAAAGTGCTCTCATTTATTGCGTTTATGGGGACCAACAGCTGTCGTTGACGGTAACTCCGTTTTCCTAAAATTCTCGCTCGATCATGTGGCTCCGTGATCGGGTTTGTTATGATTTCTATCGACGTGAACCTGCTCTCGCGCGAAGGCATCAGAAAGAAGTGATTGATTTTTAAGGGGCTTTGCTCTGCTTTGCTCTCCGCTAAATGCCATGGGAATCATCCGCAGACTTCACCCGACGAAATCGAGGAATCAATGCCATTTCGAGAAAATAAGTTTCGTTGGGGTTGCTAGTTCATTATTTTCTATCGAAGAGACTAACGGTATTTGGGGAGAATACGCTCGTGGCAGGTTGCATGCACTCTAATTATCGCCCTTCTTAGAAAACCGATCAATCAACCAGCAGTTTTCGCATTGAATACCCTGATTGACGAGGAAGATTCATCCAACAAAAATATAATATGCGCTTTTTTTAGGAAGACTTTATCAATATTAATGAAATTTTAGTAATTGAAAAAACCTTTATGAGATTATCCTTAATTGTGGGGTTACCTGATGTACTAATGAGATGTAAATCCTGAGGGATCAAGAGTGCTGCAGCTAAATTCAATCTTCCATTTAATATCAAAATGCTCTAATTTTGAGAATGAAAAAAATGTATGAGCCCATCTTCACGATCTTAATAAAAACTCTCAAATAATTTTGATGCTAAATCTGGATCATTTTATTGATATGAATATCACTCTGCTGCAAATCACTTTGATCCAATTTCCAAATCAAAGTAATATCCCAGGATTTTCTGTGAACGGAATAAGTAGTCAAGTAAATACCTAAAAAATAGTATAATATGCGCCAAGGAGAGAAGGTAGTTTTTTATGTTCGAGATTGAGTTTGCAAGAACGAGGCGAAGCCAAAGCGTAGCCGAGTTAATAAGTTAATAAGAGTATGTATATATATTATGTGACAAAAAGCACCGTATTTTCATGATAGTTTGAACGGTTCTCGATATTTTAGTAGATCAATCTCAAATTTCCCCCTCCCCCTCTCACACCACTTTTTTCAATACTTTCCTGTCCTATCCGATCCTATCTTATCGCCCTCCCCTCAATTATCTACCCCTTCTTGTCCTAATCCCCCACCCAACTTCCACTCCCCTCGCTTCCCCATCCGCGCCCTCTCCTACTTCCCCAGGGGGTGCCGGCTTAGGACCACTATTTTGAGAAATAGCAAAAATCGATTCCTTCACTTTGCGCTGCATTGCGACCGCAAAAATCACTCCACACTGCTCCGAACGACATAGATTTGTAGATAAAGGATCGTGGTACCTGACCAAAGGCAGTAAACCCATTAAACCCTTTTTACTCTCTGTTTTCGACAAAAACTCTTACTGTGCCGACTTAGAACCACTCCCCCCTCCCTCTCTATATATGTATATATATATGTCGTAGCCCAGTAGCCGACCCAGTCGGTTAGCCGACTCGCTGGCTAGTCGGCTAATAAACGCTGAGTAGCCGACTGTATACCTGCACCTGCTCACGTTGGCCGCCCGTCGCATGACCAGCGGCCAGTCGTCTATTGAACTAGAGCGTTTCAGCCCAGTAGACGACTATACTGACCGCGAAAGCACGGTCTAAGTCCAGTCTCTTATGCTCTATAGAATATATTTCTCCCACCCTACTAATTCCAAATTTGAGTTGATGTTGCATGCCATTAGTGTCTTCAGATCACCTTACGTGTTCTATAGTTGAGTGAGCATCATCTGTTTGAAAGTGTAAGTTTAAAAATGAACGAAAGTATCGTAAATCGCGTTGAATTTGAGGAGAAGTTTCGGGAGTTTTACAATAAACAAAATAGCAACCGATCTGTGTGGGACAAAGCACAACTACAAAACGTAGTTAAAACGTTATGACTACTTGAGGGCAACTTGTATGATAATTTTATTATATTATTATATTTTATTATATTATGCATTATTATAAGATTATATAATTATAATATTATAATATTAATAAACATCAACTCATATCAATAATAATATAAATAATAAGTCAATTATTTATTATATTAATATTATATCATATATTATTAGAATATTATTAAACATCAACTCAAATCAATATTTATTAAATCAATTATATTATTATTAGTATATGATACATTATTCCAATATTATAATATATAATATTAGTCTACACTAGTCTACACTAATGATATAATAATAACTAAGATTTCTTCATTTTTAATGTAGGAAATTAAACTTCGTCTACTCAAAAATAGAATTAAAGTTCAATTTTGAACTATACAGAATTGTCAGTATAAATTTAACAATTTTATCAGGTCTTGAATAAAAAAGCACTGAAAAAAAGACGCAATATTCTTTTCTACTTTTCCTTGCCCCTTTTAAGAATCGGAGAATTTTTATTTAAGATTTTCTTACTAACAAACTTCATGTCCCAACTCTATATAAATTAAATTATGAATGGGTTAAAATTTCTAGTGAGAACTCTTTTTATTATTTTTTACACAAAGTATTGCATGCTGGCAAACAAATGATAAATCTCAATTCTTAAAATATGTGATGAATCGTTCGCATAGTCGTCTACTGGGCTGAAACGCTCTAGTTCAATAGACGACTGGCCGCTGGTCATGCGACGAGCGGCCAACGTGAGCAGGTGCAGGTATACAGTCGGCTACTCAGCGTTTATTAGCCGACTAGCCAGCGAGTCGGCTAACCGACTGGGTCGGCTACTGGGCTACGACATATATATATATATATATATATATATATATATATATATTTATATAATGATTTGTTATGTAATGATTTGTTATCCTGAGACGTGACACATCTATCGTAGCTTCAACATGCACAAAAGTATTTTACTGTATGCGAAAAGAAAGATAAATACTTTGTTCTTCAACTTTTAGTTATAATTGCGAAAATAGCATTTTGTTAGACACAAGAAAAACTTTTTTTTCCTTAGTGTGATTTTCAAATCACAAAGTATAATTTGTACAAAGTGCCAAGATGAAAAAGGGATTTGGTATACCGTTCTCGTGTCTTTTCTTGTCATAGGGAATTTTAAATTTTTCAGGAAAGTTTTTACATTATACGCCATAAAATTTGAGGCTAGCTAAGAAGAAAGTAGTATAGCCATAATTTTCAGCGACTGGTCTTGCAGTAGAGTAGGTAGTGTTAGGCAGGGCAGATTTACCGTTGACGTCTCCCTGAGGTAACGGAAAAATTACACACAGCATGCCGCAAGATGTAAAACGTAACAGTGGTCAGCGATTATGCTGAGAAATTATACTGAATCACGCGTTCTTACAAACCGTGGCATTAAACCAAATCAATGCCTGTTTCCCATCTCTTGGAATCGCAAAGGATGTCATAAACATAAACCTTTACAGTAAAAAAAGAATACTTACACCTCAAATTTGTTGGCGTATTCAGTTTTTATCTGGATTTAAGCGTAATTATTAATTCTGAAATTCAGACCATGAAGCATTAAATTTAGAACAGTTTTGCTGAATGATAAACACAGAGTGTCCACTACTTTTTGCCCATTAAATTCCCGACTATTTACCGATTTTAAATATCAAATCTCCTCTTTTCAGAGGTACGAATAAAACACAGTTAACATAAGGTTTTCCTATGTGTAATTTTATGTATTGTGATATCTTATCATATTTGAACAAAATAATATTTTTGTACTTTTTGGTGTGATGTAAAAATAAATAGAATTAGATTATAATTGCTTCAGGCATTTCGGCACGATGGTGGCCTTCTTCAGTTAATTCTTCAGAAATTTTTTTTTCACATAGCATGGGAAATATAATGCGATTGCAATATCTTAATTATCTGATCAGATTTGATTAAAATAACAGTTGTTATTTTCTACAAACATATCTTTGGTTAACAATTTTTCGTATTCTTATTGGTAAAATTCATTTAGTATTAAGATAAATAAAATTTATAATGTGTTTTGTAATAATTCTTCACTAATTAATCAATAATCAATGGCTAATACCAAAGAGATTTAAAACTATAACTTAATTTTTTATTTCTAAAATCTTCAAAAATCTACATTTTGTTTAAAAAATTAAAATCTTTAAAATTTTTAAATTATTTTTGAATCATTTCATCGGATTTGTTCTTAAATTTTATAATCTTGTAAAATAAAAAATTATTCCTTCAAAATCTTTTATATTCTTTTTAAAAATTTTAGGAAATCGTTTCAAATTTTTTGGTAATCTTTTTCAATTTCTCTTAGAATTAATTCTTAAAAATAAAAATTATGTGATTATTTTTCAACCAGTTGCATTTTTAACCAAAAAGATGACATTTTTCCTAACACAGACGAATTTTCTGCAAAATAATTTTAAACCAAATAATTATGATAGAATAGTTATAATAGAACTTTCAACCAGAAAAATGACTTTATTACCCAGAAAAAACGTATTTTCAGTGCAATAGTTACATTTTCAATAAAGGAGGTGAATTTTCAACTGAAATGATGATTTTTTATTTAAAAAATGAATTTTTAACAAAGTAGTTCAACTTTTAACCAAGTAGTTGAATTTTCAACCAAAAAACATGCATTCTCAACGAAAAATGTAATAGTCGATATTTCAACTAAAAAAGATTTTAATTTTAAATAAAAACAAGTTGATTTCATCCGAGAAAGACGGATTTTCAATAACAAAAAATCATTTTCAACCAAGCAATTTAATTTTTTACCAAAAAGATGAATTTCCAACCAAGAAAATTAATTTTCTACCAAAAAAGACGATTTTTCAACATTTACATGAATTTTCATCTAAAAAATATCCATTTTGAACCAAAAATTGAATTTTTAAATTAAATAAAACTTTCAGATTTTTTTTCGACATTTTTAGAAATCTTTTGAAATTTTCTATAAAAATTCATTTTTCAAAATAAAAAATCATTTATAATTTCCCCAGAAATCTTAAGAAAAATGTGTGTTTTCCTAACACCTTTCAAAATTCTTAAAAAGCTTCTTAATTTCTTTTTGAAATCTTCAAAAACTTACGTTTTTTTTTTTAATTTAATAAAATATTTTCAAATTTGTAAACTATTTTTTACTCTTTTTAAAAATTCTAAACCTTCTAAATAACTTTTAAAATGATTTCAATTCCTGGCTCGAAGTTGTGTTCGCGGCGAATTCCCGGTTTTCCCGGTTAGTAGACACCCTGTAAACAAAATGCATTCGCAAAGATTAGACTTTGATCGATAAGTATTCGGTGTCGGATTTCTGAGTGTGCGATATAAAACATATAAATGTTGTGATAAAAGATTTAAAAATTGCATTATGACTAGACACTAGATAATAATTCTTTTGAAATAAAAGTAACTTGATTTTTATGTCCGTAAAAGTTTAAAGTGGATATTTTATATTAAATATTTCTATCGGTACATTTTTATATAATTTCTCTAATGAGCCGATCACACTGATGTTTGAAAACATACTTTTATCGTTTTAAGACTTTTTGTGCAATTCTATTACACAAGATGACTTTGTTAGAGATTCTGTTTTTAAAGATTACTTCAAAAAGATAAAATGGAGTTACAAAGACTTCTTCATACTTTTTTGTTTCTTCGACGCACGTATCCGCTCCATTAGAATGCAGCCATCTTCTCCTGTCTTCTCTGGAAAAATTTTGCTGTCGCGTCGCATTGCTCGCCTTTGATATCCGACACAGAAAAGCTTTGGAGTTTAATCGTACGACAATATCACTTGCGTGTATGTTGTATACAAAAAAAATGGTTGCTCTCGGCATGCATCCAGCCACATCCTTTGTTCACTCGAGGAGAGAGCTCGAGTAACATGCGGCTGGTACTAAAATAGTGAGAGGAAAATTAATTCCATTAAATAGACCAAGACGTGATCTCTTTTGGGAAAACAACACCAGGATTTATTAAAAGAATAGACCAAAATAAACTGGTGTGCTAAATATCACCAAATTTTATGTCTTTTTTTAAACACTTTAAACAAAATAAAAATAAATTTATAGGAAACTTATAGGAAGCTAAAAAACATTCTTGGATTATATATTTCTTTAGTAATACTTATTAAGCAATTTCATGTATTTTAATTTATTGTTTTCTTTTCTGTTCCAGGTAAGTTACCGTTAACGTCTGTCTTTGAGTTCTTCCGACAAGGCGGTAAGAAAATTAATTTTACCAAGTTGATATTTTTCATAGTTTTACAAATTCAATTAAAAAATCCGGGGGTTTTATATGAAGATGAATTTTAAATTTTGACAATGTAAGCTGGATTTTTACTTTTTAACTTTTTTTTCGTAAAGGAAAGCGTGTTAAACTTCTTTAGAAAAACTCGTTATTTTTTCCAAACTGATATTTCTTTAGAATCTTCTCAATGTTATTCAAAAATCTTCAAAGATGCCTAATTTAAAGCTTTTTTTTCAAATTGTACGAGTATTTAACCCTTGTGTGCACACCCCGGTATATTTTTGCATTTAAGTGGGGTAAAAATTAAAATTTCGCTTGGGGCCTTCGAATTGTCGCTATTTAGTTCAATTCTAAGCAAATGATGTATTTAGAATTTATTTAGGATTTTTTTTTGTCAAAATAATTGACTATATCGCGGACATCTTTGAGAGGATTAATAATTTCTTATCAAGTTATTTTATAAATGGGTATTGCAGCGTAACCGTTCCGTGCGCGAGGTCCGCTAGTGACATCATGTGAATTGTTTTGGTGTTGTGTGTGTTTTGTGCTCACTTTTGATATTAATTTATTGGAATAAAAGATAAGGAAACGATTTCAATTGCATAATTATTTAAGAAATTGAACAAAAGGGAGGTGGGCACCTAGGTACCCCGGGTGTGTAACAATGTAGATAAAGTTAAGTCTGCAACTGTGCACACATGGGTTAAAGAATTAGATACTAATTTGAAGTCGCAGATGAGGTATGTAAAAGAGCAAAAAAAACCTCATTTTTCCTCTTGAAAGCCAAAAAGAATGACTCAAAATTGCTACAGGATAGTTGCAATTGTTTGAACAATTTATGTTTATAATTTGTATTTATAATTTGTTTAAATTAGTTTTTTCCCCACAAATTCATGAAAGTTGAGTATTTTCTTGAATTAATGACACACTTAATGAAGGTTAAGAGTAATATTTTGTTAAAGATATTTTGCAATTGTTTAAACAATTAATAATCATTCACTTCTTGATTTTCATGGGAATGGTTGAGCAAATTGTAGTTTTTTTTTTAATTTTCTTATACTATGCTCCTTATCATTAAGTACTCGTATTTTCTTCTCTCAGAAGTTATACCTCAATTGTTTAAACAATTGTTCTCAGTAAATTATGAATCGTTACTTTTTCCTTGTGGGATTAATGAGACTGTTAAGGAGGAGGATCAGTAAGACCGATCTTGGGGCCAATCACCTATTGATCTCAAAGTGTTTTATTTTGTTTATCTTACTAGGCCTCATAACCCCCTAAAAGAATTTTTGTCTACAAATGATTTAGTTTCAAGATATAGGCACTTTTAAGTTGATATTTTACATGGGTTTTCGCACTTTCGGTTAAAGGATGCTGGGCTTCACATTGTTGATGAGCCATATGATTCAAAAATTTAATTTTCAAAATCGATTTTAAAGACAACAGTGGTCAACCGGAACGGCCGTGTGAATTTTATATGCCCTTACACTATCCAGCGGCTCAAATGTCAGAGCCATTATTTTCCTCGAAGTACTTAGCCCTCAAAATAAGGTTTATTTGTACGCCTTGTTAGGTCTGCGACCATGAAAGAAGTATAAATATTCTACTTTATCAGATTTAATATCAATAATTTGTATAAAATGATCAAAACAATCTTAGAGTGGCATATCTCTAAGAAAAGGTATCATATTAGATTAGGATGAATCAGAACTGATTGTCAATTGGAGGCTGTGTACTCTGCATAAGTTTTATTCCTCAGAATTGGTTTTATCTTAATAATTATATTAATTGATTTTATTTATTTATAAGGTGACGCCCCTTCTTTTTCCGACCAACACGAGGCCTCATTCACATGACTTTTGAATTCACTTGAAGGTCTGTGAGTGTTTTGTTGATATCTAGAGTAACCAAGATACAACAGAACCAACCACCCGTGTACCACTTTTGCACTGGCAGTACCAACCACTTATCGGATTTGGTCCAGCATTAGTTTCTACACTGTTAGAAATTTCTATAGCGATTTTACTATAAATGTAATGGAAGCAATATGCATATACGTGTAGTAAATTTAATATACCATCATCTTGTAAAATTAATATACATGTATAGTAAAACAGAGCGCGTGAAAGTTGAAAGTTCTTTGATGCACACAAATCTTGTCAAATATTTAAAACTAAAGTAATAACCTACAATTCATTGACTAAATTCATATTTATAGTCAAAGTGCAACGTACTGGTGGGATTTTCTTCAAAATTCACTGTAAATGTCAGAATTTTAACAAAACAACCGCTGCTTTTAGGTTAGGTGTCTTAATTATTCGCTTAATTGAACTTTTCCACTTAAAACCCAGTATAATTTATGTTTAACTAAAAAAAATATCATGCTTTATTATTTGGAATTCACGATTACTGCCAAAATTAATTTTAATTTGTGTAAAGTGAATTTACCTGACTTTTCTAAGAGTTGACCAATATACATGTATATGAAATTTACTATGCAGCCTCTTAATTACTATTTCATAGACCGAGTTTTTAGATTTACTATACAAATGTATAGTAAATCTATATTAAAATTACAAACATTTTTAACAGTGTATCCATAAGTTGTACACTTTGGAAAATATGTGACGAGACTGTATTTGTACTCTTAGAATGCCTTCCTCCTGTTTGTGGTCAAGAAGGGAGTTCATTCCATCATTCTATAAGTGTTTCTCGGTATATACGATTGGGCTTGCTTCAGTTGATACACTCCGAATGTGATGTATCGCAACTCATCAAGAGTTAACCTAGGAAAATCAGGTAGTGACTTTCGCGTTCTAGGAAGCCACGATGCCCTCTTTTTTGGCCACTTTTCTTTATCTGCTCTTTCTTGAAGGCGATTAGGCTGCGAAGCCAATCGCAACATTCTTTCGGCGATCAGATGATCATCAGGATTGTCATGAATTCTGAGAGATCGGAAAACATTTCAAAGGGCGCAAATTATTCTGACGTAATCCCCGATGTACGGGATTTGAGTATTTGGAAAAATATCACTCAAGGCTCCCCATGTTTTTATCAATCCATTGATTGCTTCAACCACCCATTGGACTTTAGTAACGAGCCTTGATTCATTTGATTTAGTGTAGAGTCCTGCGATCACTTTTGGAGGAAATGGGGCATTTTTTAAACGAATCCAAGATCTTATAGGAACTTCAGACAGTCCCGAAAACCGCGATGAACAGCGATAACAGAGTTTGAAGGCATCCAGGCATAGAATAAATCTGCCTTTGAAAGAAGTATTGGCTACTCTTTTGGATAAACATATATATGTAACATCAGGCGCAAGGATACAACAGCGTTTTTTCCGTAGACGTAGTATGATCCTTAATGGCTGACTTGGAAGATATATGACCAATACCAAGATGATGGGGAACATGACTCTCCAAGTTTGTTTCGATCATTTTATAGAAATTATTGATACTAAATCTGATAAAATAGAACATTTATACTCCTTTCATGTTCGCAGACCTAAAAAAGTGTAAAAATGTTTTGACCGAAAGTGCGAAAACCCATGTAAAATACGAACATACAAACACCTATATCTTGGAACTAAATCACTTTCAGAAAAAATCCTTTAAGGGGGTTATAGGTCCTAGTTAGATGAACAAAATAAAACCAATCGGTGGTGGACCAAAAAATCGGCTTTACTGGCCCTCCTCCTTTGTCTAAAGAAGAAAGCATTAAAGTTAATTATTTTTAATGGTTTGAACAATTAAAAAATTTCTTAAACAAATACATTACTCGTGATATTCATTAAGTGTGTCATTACAGGGATCACAATATTTTCCCTATTCCCCTACGTTTCCCCTTTTTTTAAATTCCCTTTTTTCAATTAGAATTTTTTAAAAATTTCAAAATCACATAAATAAAAAAATTACTCATAACATTCATTAAGGGAGTGGGAATACTTACAAAAAGATTTATGGAAATTTTGTCTAACACCACACACTACCAAACCCTTTTCCAGGACCCCTATTGACATTCCATACGTAATCATAACTTTGTGTAACTATAGCATCAGCCTAAAGAATAAGTTTTTAAACAATTCAAAATGAGTTAACATTGACTTTAAATCTTGTCACATGTCAAATGCAAATAATTTATATCGAAAAAGTTCAAAACGTCCCGTCTCTAGTATTAATTTTACATAAAACTGCTATTTTGAATTTTTGGGGCATATTCCGAGCGCAATACATAGGAATTAGTGGGGGGGAGGGATCAAAATTTATCGTTATTGCTTAAAAATTATTCCTTCAACATTTCCTAAGAAGTGACTGAAACCTAATTTATAAACAGCTGCCAACAAGTAGTTGTTTTTCCATTTCGAAACCTGAGCTTTTTCCATTAAAAATACCATGTTAATTTCTAAGGGCAGAGAGGGGAGCACTTGCCAATATTGACTGACTTAAAAAAATTAAATTGGTAACTTTGGGAAACTCACAAATTATTGTGGGGATCGTTGTCCTCGCGCAAAAAAATTTTTTTTGTACCACCCTAGTGTCCAACCCTCGAAATTAGTGGTCTCTCCAAATTCTTCTTTCATCCTCTAAAAAAATCATCCTTAACCAGCAGCAGCTCTCCTAGAATTCGATTTCACTCAATCCCATAATTTTTCGATGGCTCACGAATTATTCACCGTTGTTTGCTCTTGGTCCGATGTCAGATGGTATCCCCTGAAGACGCTTGTTATAACGAGATAGAAGAGCTTAGGGAGCACACATAGGGATTTCAATGCGTATATCCACCCAACGATCTACAAATATTCAATCGAGCCAGGGTGGGAGTGTAAAAGCAGGAGACAGAGCTGGCCCTTGAAGAGGATAGAATGAGAAAGGGAATGAGTGTATTGAAAACGAAAAAAAAAGAATAAAGAAAAAAGAAAACAGAGCCAGTGATCAGGGGCAGTCGTGAGTCAGCCACCCCGCGATTGCAGCTTCAGCTTCGGCTCGGGAAGCCTGCCAAACCTCGGGGAACAACGCTTTGTCCATCCACCATCCACCCCTGCATGTCTAACTTCTGTTAATTCGAATTGACAGGCGCACGTGCATAAACTCCCCGAAGATACCAGAAACGTCCACGTACGAAATTATTGAAGAGGCTCTTCCGGTGGTTCACGCGTCGTTTCGTACCTCGTAAGACGAACATAAAAGGAAAGCAAGATTTATCTCCACACGGAACTACTCACAAATCGAGTGTTTTCGATATTTTAGAGGAAAGAGACCACTCTCGATAAAAGTAGTCGTCTCTCGGGCGCCACAGTATTTCTTTCATTGGGGTTATTTTTTCTTTAATGAAAAATAATTGAGGGAAGAGAAAGAGAAATGGGGTTTATCAATTCAGATTGCTTTGAATCGAATATTCAAAATGGAAGTCAAATTTTATGGTTTTCCATTTTCTATGGGTTGAAATTGAAGGGTTTTAAATTCAGTGTTTTAGGATTAAATATTTATTTTTAGAATCTACTCTGTAAATCTGAACCAGTAAATTTTCGCTTAGTAATCTGCATATAGATCCTGATTATAATCAGTGAAATTTCTCTGATAAGCAGCTACATTTTTCTAATGTAATGAGCGTATCCTTATAACTAAAATTTAAAGTAGAACGCACATGAATATAATTTGAAAAATGAATCCGAGAAGTGATGAGTAAGGGACCTCAAGATCCTCAAGTAAAAGTTTCGTAAACGTAGACTTAAATTTAAAAAAATGGTCATTTTCCCATTTTTCTACCGTTAATATTAGCAAAGTAAAAGTATAACTTACTTTATTTTTTACCTAAATTCTACATGTTAAGAGCTTCAATTTAAACGATCCCCGAAGAAAATTGGACTAAAAGAAAAGCCTCCAACATAGGGGGTCTTCTCATCCTTCAATTTCCCTATCCCTCCCCCTCCTCCAAATATTTGTTTGCTTAAAGGGCCTAGGGGGTTAAGCATGTATAAATTGCCCCCACACGTATCAGGCCTATATTGACACTATACAGGGTAGCGAAAAAGTATGGAAACCCCTTGAAATTTCTATGGTTTGTTAAAAAAAAAGAAACAAGATATATACCCGAGGTAACTCTCAACGAGGAATCCAACGGTGACCTTGAATTTGACTTGACCTGTAGATGTCACGTTAAGCCTTGAACTAAACACATACCCGAACGTAAAATTTCCCGCTCTTTTCGATTCTGGCACCAAAAGTAGGGTTTCCCATTTAAAAAAGAAAACAAAGCTGATCTCAAAATGACCTTGAAAATGAGGTTCAAGGTCAAATCCAAGGTCACAGTTGGATTCCTTGTTGAAAGTTACCTAGGGTATAACCTTGTTTTTTTTTACCAATCACAGAGATTTCCAGGGGTTTTCATACTTTTTCGCCACCCTATATATTGGCATCTATATGAATAAAAGTCCTAGAAATGTCAAACTTAGAATTTCATTATGTTTGGAGTTATGGAGGGGAGAAGGAAATTTTTAAAATACATTTTTCTCGTAAACGGATCAAACGATTTTTATGAAAAAAATATATGTAATCAAGGTCAATGAGACTAATAAAAGTAAAAAATGTCAAGAAATTCTGATCATAACACGTTTAAAAAAATTTTTAACTCTTAAACAATTTGAGATTGTGTTTCAGAGTTCTACCTCCAATTTTTTTGGAAATAATATCCTTAAGTTACCTAGCTTGACATATTTTTCCCCCAATTAATTGGAGTGGGAGTACATGATTAAAAAAATTTTTCTAGAAAATTGTCTCATTGGATTTTCAACACATATATTTTGTATTTTCTCTATAACTTCCCAAAAAGTTCGATTTCAAGGTTAGTGTTTTGGGAAATTTTATGTCACATAGGCAGTAACTTATGGCATTAATTTGGGACTGATAGGGGTGCAAAGTTTATATCCTCATGTTGCTAAGCGTTTATCGCTTATTATATTCCACGGATTTTTGACATTATAAATAATGATTAAAAAGTTTTGTCTGTATCGAACCCAAATTAATGCCATAATTGAGTGCCTATGTAACATAAAATTTCCCAAAACATTAAGCATGAAATCGAATTTTTTTGGGAAGTTATAGAGAGTGAAAGAAAAATAAAATAAAAAAAGTAGTTTTTATCGGAAACAGTTTGACCGACTTAAATGAAAAAAATTGGTGAAAATTTTATTTTGAAATTTTGAAATTTTTTTTAACCATGTACTCCAACTCCGATTAATTTGGGGAAAAATATGTTGAACTAGATAACTTAAAAATATTTTTTCAAACAAATGGAGGTGTCACTCTAAAACATAACATCAAAAAAAAACTTGTATTCGTTTTTTGGTCCGAATTTCTTAAAGTTTTTTTTTCATTTTTAGTAATCTTACTGACATTTATAACATTTAAAAAAAAAATTAAAATCGGTGAATCTGTTTGCGAGGAAATTGCCAATATTTGGTGCCAATATAGGCCTCATAGGCAGATTTTTCGAAGCTTCCCAGTATTTTTCTTCGCTCATGAGTGGTCACTTTATAGGGCGAATACAAAACCGCAAGATCGTAGCTTGAATAGCTTTTTTTAACCGGGGTCAGAGACGGATAGACACTGAAACGAGATTATAAGGGTTTCTTACCAAACCCTAAGGAACATGTGAAATATCGAGAAATTCTATGGAATTCAGTGAAGTAATATAAAATTATTTTATATCTACGTATATTTGAATTCAGTGCAATCCGTTAATATCTCACGAAAATCCGTGAAATCTCTCGAAAGCCCATGAAATTCTATAAACTACTAATAAAATTTTGAAAAAGGTTATATGACATTTTTTTAAATCCTTTGATATCCGATGAATTCGTAAATCATGAATTTCCACGAGTTGAGTGAAATCCCCTGAACGACATAAAAATCGAAAGAATTTCCTGAAAAACCTATAATCTCTACTAATTCAATAAAATCTTATCAATTTGAATAAAATTGGCAAAGATTTCATGAATTCCAATATAATCGAGAAGAATCTCCTTTTATGCGATAAAGTTTCTAGAAAATTATTTCATCTCAATCTCTTCAATTTCAAAGAAGCCCGTCCGAATCTGAATAGAAATTCCATGAATAACCATCTAATTTTATAAAATTCCACAAAATCCCTTGAAATTACTTTATATCCCACGAATTCCAATGAAATCAAGAGAAACGTCTTTCGTAAGCAATATCGAAAATTGCTTCAAATCCTATGAATTTGAATGAAACCCCTTGATTTTCAATTTTGTGATATACACAGAAAAGAAGTTTTGAATTAAAAAAATCAGTCTTACTTTAAACAAAAAAAGGCTTGCAGTATTTTTTTATGAAAAAATGGGCTTAAATGTTTCCACAAGTCTATTTCAAATGGGCTTAAATTTAGGTGGAATAAAAATAAGCTATAACGAATACTAGACTTTTTTATGTGTAATTAATAAAAAAAACTCTTTGTTTCATCAAAGTCCAAATTAAATTTCTTGATATTCCTTATCCTTTTGTAAAATCCCATGAAATATTGAAACACATCAATCGGACGATGTATACTTGTTACTCGGGTATTCGAAACTTCATCTATAACGCTTCTACGCTTGTAGTTCAATTACATTTCAGATAACAAAAGTTTTGAACTTGTCATCCTCTAGCTTTAAAATCAAAAATTAAAAATCAATTTCCTCGCATTTTCCAAATAGGAAAGTATATAAATTCAAGACACAAAACTTTCTATCAAAGTTTTGTCCATCAATGCCGAATTCTCATTTCTATTCAACAAACATTCTCAAAACTCTTTCCTAAAAATGATTTGCCGATTCAGCTTTTGCTTGCTGTAAGAGAAAATTCGAGTCAAAGTTAATCTGGTTTGAAGCTTTTCCCGAACATTTCCGAGCTTGTGGAAAAAGGGAGCGAACCAATCGCGTAAGAAGAGGACGACGTCGGATAAAAGTCGTCGTTTTCGTCGTGCGAAGTAACACGTGTGCTTAGGAGACCTGCAGAAGCTCAGATCAGACTGACAGTTCACCGATAATAAGCTTTTCCTTAGAAAGGAAGCTTAGTCACCCCAGGAATATATAGAGGTCTTACTTGTGTAGACCACAGAGCACTTCGGGTTCAGATGAGAACTGAGGGTCCTCAGAAGGCATACAAGACCCTCTAAAAAATTTCTAAGGGCTCTTCTAAGCCTAATTTCTTAGGATCTAATAGGGTGGTCTTGCTAACAATGTAACTGATCCTCTGACTACTTGATTCTACTTCGCTTTTGTTTCTTACTCCTAGTCCTATTATTTCCACACAAATTCTATTATTTTATTATCCTAGAAGTAGATTTTCCGAGAAGGGATCACAAATTCAATTTGCTTCATTCGATTGCACTTTAGCTAATTATCTTCAGTTGTGATTCTTTCTATTGTATTTATTTGATCTCTTAGGTATATTTTTAAAAATGTACCAAATCTTCAATAAGAATTTTTTCTTGACCGAATTCATTTCAAATCGGGCAGGCAGACAATGGTCAAGTCATAGCAACATTTGCCATTTAAATATGTTGTTTTTCAGAAAGAATAAGACGACACGTACCTTACCGATTTGACAAAAAAAATGGTATGCTTAATGAGTATATGAATTTTTAAAATTGAGAAGACGAGTTATCAAAAAATGGTCCAAAATTTTGTTGAAAGTGTGATTTTTTAAAAATAATACAGATGTTTACCTTTTTCTTCCTAAATCTGATAGAATTTCTCGGCCTCTTCCAGTTTGCCAAATGTGGAAATAGAACTGCGCAAAAGTTTTTTCCTAATATTTTATTGATTCCAAATAGTTTGATGTAATTTGGCGAAGAATTGACTGAGATATCCAATACATGCACATATTGTACATACGATAACTAGAGTTCATTCGAGAAAATATATTCGCGTTTTTTTAAATTATCGGCGATTCACTGCCGTGCTTTTTGATTATAATTTCTTAATTTAGGATTTGAAATTAATTCTTTATTTTTGTTGAAACTTAAAAAAAAAATATTTTGTTCAAAGTTTTTTTTATTAACAAACACATTTAATTAAACTAAATTTCCGTTTTCGAGTCCCGAAAGGAAGTTCACAAAAATTAGTTTGGTATGAAGCAGCTTGGCTTGAATAGTAAAGTGCTTGACTTTATTTCCAGTAAGTTTGAGATTTCCAGTATATTGTCAAGCTGTTGTGGGTTCGAATCTCAATGCAGGGAAGCGACTGTGATACGTATAATTCCTTTTCTGTTGATATTTATGTCTCGCTTGTGATATAATTTAAGCTATATATAATATTTAAAAATATTATTCTAAGAATAACATCTTTTTTCATTTCATAAAAGACTTTTTCCACTTTTCTTAGAATTGCATAGAAAGTTTTAATGATTATTTGACTCATCATAATGATTCAGAATCCTGAAATTCTCGAAGAGATTCTAAATTGTATATTATTATTATATACCATTAAGCCAAATCCCTTTCGGGATAAGCGTAGCTTGTTTGGTTCTAGCCTCGTTATACTACCAGGGATCCAGGAATTTATATGGTAAGGGTATGTAAGGGTTGTGTAGGAGAAGGGATATATTTTAGAGCAATCTAGAAGTCGCGTGTTGCTTATTCAAACAACATACTCCTCCCACTACAGCGCTCCGACACGGGTCGCTGATCAATCTCTCTAGTAATCACCCCAGGTGGAGAGCTTCACAAACCCATTTTACATCACGATTAAACACACAAATTAACTGATAATCCCGTAGGAACCCCAGATGAGTATCCAAAATCTTTCGTTTCAGGCGTCTGTCACCTCCGCTGACACTCTTCGTCACACATTTCTTATAAACAATTTTCGTCCACACATCTTTTCATGCAAGCTCTTGTGTTTTTATGGCTCTTTATTTTTTCGCTTTAGAATCTCATTCACACATATATCAGGCTTATTAGTAACACACTAAGAATATACGCCACTAAAATAAATTAATTTACCCATTTCGTCATTAAATAAATTGTAAAAAAATTGTGGTCCTTGGTTTTCAAATTCAAGAATTGTATCCTTACTCCTATTCTTTATTTAACCACTTCATAAATATTCAAAACTGCAACACTATGCAGTACTCATATTTCAAGGGAAAATAATATTATTGTCCGCTTTTGAGCAGAAAGTTTCATTCAATTTACTGAAGTGCCTTCTCTCCTAAATATTATTTTGCATTGTAGTCACGTAATATCTTCTTTCATGCAAAAATGCATACGATTTTGTTCATGTAAAAGTCCTGCTATTTACATTTTAATACAATCTGTTACTGCAAAAGTAAATAACAGGATCTATCCTTTGAAAGATATTCGCAACGAGAGGAAAGCACGTAGCTCAGTTACAAGAGTTTTAATTTCTGACTTCTTGTTAAAGCTCGAAGTACCAAGTACTGCAATTAGTCAATGGCGAGTAGTATACGACTCTAATTATTTTCATCTCTTGTTTCAACTCTTTGAAATCGTACTACTTTCGTATTCTAGGATTATTTTATACTCCTGTGCTTTTTTCTTAGTTCCAAGTTTACTGATCTAAAACTTCGCCGTAAAGTTTTGTGCGAGGAAGGTATTACATTTTTGTCCAAAGAATAAGAATAAAATTTAATTAAGAAGAAAAGGATAAGTTTAGACTCGTCAATTAATTTAATATTAAAATTTTATTAAGTTTTTATTGCAGACAATTTTTAAGAAATACTGGAATTTAATACAAAACTTTCAGTAGTTACCGAGCTTATTTATCTTCATTCTTTAATTAGATAATGCACCGTTCCTTTTTCCATTAATTACAAAATTCATGATTTCTTTATCGCTTCTTTACCTTTATTAAAAATTCATGAGTATAGATGCACGAATATAAAATGTCATATTTAGAGTACTTGGGAAAAAATACGATTCTCCTTAATTGTGCTGATTGTGGGTTGACGGCACGAAAACATAATAATCGATGAAAGTCAAATTCCATACCTTTCGCGACCATGCTCGCGGAAAGTTATCCCACGGTAGTACCGTAAGTTATGGGCACGATCATGTATCAGCGGTTCTCATCTGTCATTTTATTTATTTATAAGTAAAAAAGTAATATCTTAGTTTATAATATTCTTTTATTTAAAATATTTAAAATACTTTCGAAAATTTATTCATTAACATGACTACCTAAATTATGAGTGGAAAATACAATAACATGGTTGTTAGGTACAGGTCAAGGAATTCCAGGAAGTCAGGGAATGCCAGAGAATTTAAATATGTCAGGGAAAGTCAGAGCATGTCAGGAAAAAACTGAAAGAGTAGAGGAATTGTCGATAAACTGAAGTTGAAGTTCAGGGGTCATCGACAAGTAAGGCGTCTTTCTGAAATTTCCAATTCCCCTTTCCACGCTCAGAAAACGATTTGGTTGCATATTCAACCATAGAATATGGTTGAATATGCACAACAAAATATTTGATCAATCCAACTAAATGTGTTGGTTGTTTTAACTAAATCTTTTGGTAAAAGGAGTATTTGGTTGCTTCATCAACAAAAAAGTTGTCGGGTCAATCAAATATTGTGTTGAATCAACCAAAATTTGTTGGATTCAATCAAATTTTCATGTATATCTAAGAAAACAGTTTTTTGGTCTCAACAAAAATTTTTTCTGAGTGCACCATATAAAATACAGTAAGATTTGATGTGAACCCCCACAAAATTTTACTACGATTTTATAATCTTAGAGAATGAACATGTAAATTCTGTTAATTATAAAAATATATAACCTTAATGAAATTATATTTAAAAAAGAAAATGTGGTAATTTTAACGAGTGTACCGTACAAATTTATAATTTTATAATTTTTTGGTTGAGAATTCATCTTGTGGTTAGAATTTTTATTAATTTATTGAAAATCTAACAATTTCTGGTAGAACTGTAATCCTGTTGGTTGAAAATTCATCTGTTTGGTTGAAAATTGAAATATTTTGTCAAAAATGTATTTTCTTTGGTTGAAAATTAATTGGTTTAACCGAAAATTTAACTATTCTATTTTTAATTGAAAAATCGTCTTTTTTTTAGAAAATTAATCTAATTAGATGAAACTCAATCTTCTTGGTTGTAAATTCATATCTTGGTTGAAAATGTATTATATATAGTTGAAAATTCATGTATTTTGTTGAAAATTTGTATTTTTGGGTAACAAAATTGATCTCTTTTGAAAACTCATCTGTTTGATTTTTGCTCTAGGCGTGGTAACGGGCGGATAGCCATTTGCAAAGGTTTTGGATAGGAAATTATTTCGAACCAATACATACATCAACACATAATGCAGTCTAAACCAACGTGTCAACTCTTTTCAATTTGTGTCTGGATTGAAAGAAATTTTTCAATCCGGACGCACATTTCAATTTTTCTCGATCAGTTTGTGCAATCCCAATGAATTGGGGAATCGCGGATTGCATGCAGGTACTGAAAACGATTGAACCGAAATTCTGATTCATTCGGATTGCTCAGCGGATGAATCCGATGGATCCAAACTCGGGGACGGATTAATTCGAATTTCATGAACGGATTAAAAACGATTGAATCCTTCGCCAGGGATAATTTTTCGAGTGGATTTCTCTCATCTCTCCTTAATCTGAATTCTCAATAAATTGTTTAATAGGGCTTAATTTAATGGGAAGGGTGATCGAGTTGTGACAGTTTGGCGAACTTCCCTGGATTGAGGCGAGGCTAACTACCACTGAAGTTAATCGCCTTGGCCCGTCAATCGTCAAGTTTGCACACAAGCTCAGAAAATGCTTGAGTGAACGCATTGCCCTTATGTGAACTGAACAGGCATGAATAGTATTATACACACATTGCAGTCTGAAATCGCACATCTGCGAGTGTGCACACACTTGCATGATACACACCCACACACTCTCATGGTACCGTAAATGTACATTAATGTTCTCGTGAACGAGAGGAGGGAAAGAGGGTCCAGCTGGAGAGAAAGAGCTGGATAATATAGTATGTACGGAGGTACTATAATATATACGCATAGTACTCAGTGCGAGTCAATGCGCGGTTCAAGAAGGCATTGCTCGCCAGTGGCACTACAGGCTCGTAATCGTACACGTGTGTTCATTGTGATCAAAACCGTAGGCTGTGCCGTAACTTCCTTTTGCGCGACTTTCGGTACCGTGATTTGCAATTTTTAAATCAGTGACTCATTTTTGAGAGAAGCGAGTGAGATTTTTTTTAGGATATTTTGGGTTGAGTACAGTGATTTGTGGTTTGTGGACAGTGGATCGTGAAATCTGCATACAGTTAATTGAGGAAATGTCCTCATTCTAAGGGATTCGGAAATAGGTACAAGTTTTGCATTCCTCACTGAAAAAATTGGATTATACGGTTCATGATCTCGGATTTGAAATTTTGGGACAGCATTTTCTACAGATATGAAGCCGTTAAATCTAGCCCGTGTAGAAAATTATCTGGGAACTTTTCGAGGCCAGGATAGACCGTCCTGTCCGTTAGGGTGGCGCTATCAAGACGCTCTATTATGGTGCTGAGTAGAAGTGAAACGTATTTGTATAGGCAAACGCTAGTCTGGACAAGCTAATCTAGCGCTAGTCTGGACGAGCTAATCTAGCGCTAGACAGCCGGTCTTGAGAAAATCTATGGTTGACGTTAAAAATTATTTCAAAAACTGTCTAAGATTATGAGAAAGAAATTCTTTGTTTTTAATGTAAATTTTTCATTTTTTATACTTTTCAACGCCCTGGATATTTTTGGAAATATGCAAAAAAATATTCGCATTCGAAAGTTAAACAAACGTTTGGTCCAGTAAGCTAGCCAGCACCAGATTAGGGCCCGAAAAGACTGACTAGATGACTAGGAAAAAATTTCTTTCTTTTTGGGGTTCATTTTTCATTGTTGATACTCTTAAACATCCTGGCTCTTTTTGGAAATGTACGGAAAAATATTTGAATGCGACACTTAGAACATTTTTTGGTCCTGAAGGACTAGCCAGCACCCGATTAGGGCCCGAGAAGACCGTCTAGATTAGATGTTCTAGATAATGCCCTAACTGGACGCAAATCTGCCCCGATAATTTTCTACGTGGGAGATATTAAGTTTTTCAACCCAAGATTTTAAGAATTGTTAACCTTTATGTTCACTGATTTTATTCATTATACATTTTGCACAAATTTTTCAGTGGATTTTACTGAATTGTGCTTTTACACCAAAAACAAAAGCATATATCTTTTTTTGATTTTTGATATATTACTCATAGAGTAATAAGGGAGGTTCTGGAAAATCTTACGAATCCTTACTTGGAGAGGGGGCGTCTAAAAAGCATTTTTTATGAAAGTTTCCTGTTAACATTGCTTTTTACACCACGTATTATATACACATTTTTTCATTATGGATTATATTTCTTCTTTATTGTATAATATTTCATATTGCATGCGTCCAGTAAACATAGAGTCGAGAATCTGGTGTACAGGTTTCATGAAATCTCGCGGAGTCCCTGAAAATCTTTGCAATCCTTTAAAATCCAGTGAATTCTTTTAGAAAATTTGTAAATCCCTTTAAACTTTATTTCAAAGGATTCTTTTGAAATCTTACAAAATCCTCTAGAACTCGTGGATATACTTTGGAATCTTTTGAAATATCTTTAAATCCTTCGCATACTACACAAATCTTTTGAAATTCTGTTAAAACTGTTGAGATCCCTGGAAATCCCTTGAAATCCTTTCAAAACTTTAGATGTCCTTTAAAATTCTTCGAGATTACGTGAAATCTTTTGAAACCCTTGAAATCACTTAAAATTTTAAAAATCTCTTAAGAACCTTTAAAATCCGTGTAAATCCCTTTAAATGTCTAAAAGTCGGTTAAAATCCTTAAAAATTGGTGAAATATTTCGAAATATTACCAGGTCCGTTTAAATCTTTGAAATCCCTTTACAATTCATTGAAATCTTTTAAGTCCGTGAGACTATTTGCAAATTTCTTAAAATCCCTTAAAATATTTTAAAATCCATTAAAATATGTTCCAAGCCATAAATTCCTCAAAATCCCTTAAAATCCTTTATGATATTCGGAAATCCTTTGAAATTCCGTTTAATCTTTTGAAATCTCACGAAATCCTTTGAAATCCTGTGAAATTATCGAAATCTCTTTAAATCTCTTAAAATCCGTTAAAATCCTTAAAAACCTTTGCACATTTTTTGAAATCTTATGAAATTCCTTCAAATCTTCGAAATCACAATAAAATCCTTTGACATCCTTGAAAATTCGTGAAAATACTTTAGTATTTTTTGAAATCCTTAAAAAATCCTTTGAATCGCTTGAGATCTCCTAAAATCCTTCGTAATACCATAAAACTTTAGTAATCCCTTGACATGATTTGAAATTCCTTGAAATCTCATGAAGTCCCTGAAAAGCTTTGAAAATTCCGTTAAATTCCGTAAAAATTGTGTAATTGTTTGAAATACTTTGTAGTTTTTTGAAATACCTTAAAATGCCTTCAAATCTGTTGCAATCATTTCAAATCACGGGCAATCTTTCAAGTCTTTACAAATCCCTCGAAATCTTTTGAAATCTCGTTTACAGTGAAATTAATTTATATATATATTGTGCGTGTATTGAGTAAAAATATAAAATCTCACGTAATCAATAGACGTTTTCTAACCAAAAAGTATAATATTCTAGATTTATCCTAAAAATTATGCGATCTTTTGTAAAAATATTATTCTGTCAACATAAAAATAAATTAAAGATGATTTTAAATTCTTAGGATAAGTAATTCGCGAGAAATAACGATTTTTTCAAGAAATGATATAGTTTCGAGCATATTTTCTAATAAATTTAATGATATGAAGGTTTATTATGTATTTTCTATTATTGTCTATGATTATGTAATTGAGTGCAATGTTGCTTTGATTGACAAGGCGAGAAACCAATGGCATTTTACAAGAAAATTTCAATACTTAAGTATAACAAGATAATGATTTTTCCTGGGTATCTTTTATAATCTGACTCACTTTATAAGACTCAACTATTTTAAATGAAATAAATAATTAATGAGTTACTATTTTTTTTTCTGAAATAGGCTTCGATTTCTTTTCTAAAATTTGTTACAATTATAAATTTTTTTCGGCGATTTTATCATTCAATTTTAAGATTGAGTACGTCTGTTCTCTGTTCGTCGAGAACATCCTTAAAAAAACAACTTAAGCCATTTAATCAAAACAATGACAAGATATGAAAATTTATCATAATTATATTTTTGAACTCAATACTTTATATTGAGTTCAAAAATATGTTCAAAATTTATAAAAATATTATCTAACGACATTTTGTTTTAAATTTTTAGATCATTAAAATCGAAAGAGGGGCATTATATAGAAATTTTTAGTGGTCAATTTTGAAACAATAATTTTAAAAATCCGAACATCTGATAGAATGGGCTTTAAATTGAGGAACAGTTTTATTGACAATTTGAGTAAAACAGGGAAGGATGTTCTCGTTTCTTGTCGATGTATAAAATCGGTGAAAAAAGGTCCATTGATAATATTGCAACGAATTTTAAAAGATAAATAGAAGCTTATTTTAGGAATATATAGTAGTTATTTTAATACTTGTATTTTCCTTCCATTTATAGACAGCCGTAATTCGTAATTTGCATTTTATTTTAATTATCAATAGCTCATTTTGTTGCTTGAAAGATTCCTTACAATTGTATGTGATATGTATTAATATTTTAAATTTTATTATTTAGGACATTTTTTAGTTCGGTTACACTCGAATGTGGGCCGTTGTACTAGGTGGGCTGTATTTATCAGCTTTTAAGATACGTTCACTCTCGAAATAATAACTATTACTATACATTTATATCTTCGATATTAAAAACATTTCAATTCAAATTTGTGGAAATTGTAACAAGTCTAGTTTGGTACAATTTCTCAGTTTTCAACATTAGAATTCTTATTGTTCATCTTGGTCGTTTCAAATGGTAAATTAGGTCAAATACAAATAATCTCCAATTATTGAACTTATGCCATTTTTTATTCCATTATTTAGAAATGTTTCCGTTTTGAACAATTAAAATTTGTATGTATACAGTCTTCAGTGTCGAAGCATTTTCAGCGCCTAAAATTTAAGAATAACTTTTACAAAACATTAACAAATATTTTTTCTTATATCTATGTTAAAAGCACTAAATGAATTATTTTTAAAATTCTGCAAATCAAGCAACTGCCCGCTTTATCAGATTTTATTTTTATTTATAAATTGTGTAGAAATTGTTGATATACGTCGTACAATAATATTGTTTAAAGAATAAAATAAGCTACTAACCATCACCATTAAATATAAATTATGATTTTTTTCTTGAACAATGGGCCGGATTGGGGGAGCTTCACCTATAATGACTTTGTGAAGCTCTTCGCCTGGGGTTCTTGCTAGAGAGATTGATCAACGACCTCGGTTGGATTAATTCTAAACTTGGCTGCACTCTTTTTGCACCTACATATTTTAGTTTAATATAATTTAATAATATTTCTAAATCGTGATTGTACTTTCAATGTGCAATCAGGAGATGTTACTGTTATAAATTATTTCTACTACTGCTTGCATCTTTGTGGTATTATTTTTCAATTGTTCTCATAAAAAAATCAAGTTTCTCCGAATAGACTGAAACTTCGGCAAATTGTATTCCTATTGGAGTATGAGGGTATAAGAATATAAGAGTATACTGCTACTACTGATACACTGATTCCACATTAAAAGCACCGTAATTCAAATATATTTTCTAATAAATTTAATGACAGTTTATGAACTAAATTGAAGAACCCTTTCCACCAATAACAAAATCGTGACTAATAAGAAAAATATAATTTAATCCTAAGTAAAAACATGATTTTTCTTATTTTTTTCAAGTTTAATGATAATGTACGATGTATACGGATTTTTGTATAGATGAATAGTTTTCGGAGAATGGTTATAGTTGTAAACACTAAGTTTTAAAAATCTCTTCATTTATTAAAATATCAGGGTATAATCTAAAGGCAATGTTAAAGGAAAAACGGGCCGTATTAAAAATCGACTTCGGGCAGTGTTACATATGTTTAAAAAGTAATAATCAAAAGTAATAATATTTATTAAATAAAATGTACATTTATATTATTATATATAAATATATATATATAAGTATTTATATAAACTTCTACATTCAGAAAGAGAGATTAATTGTAAAAATGAATCATTTATATACGCAAAATATTTTTAAAACATATGTATCATCACTGATTACCAATTTGCGGCCTATTGGTGAATGATGACTTGAATGACCTTTTTTTTTGAGTTTTTTTTTTATCATTACATTAAGAAAGATAGATTAACTTGAAAACTCAATTATTACGCAAAATATTGTCAAAACATCTCTATAAATACTGATTACTATAATATTCTTCTCCTATTCTAAAATGATAACTTCCATGAGCTCAATGACCTTTTTTTACCATACCAAGAAGGATAATCGCCCATCAGGCAGTATTAAAATTTCGTTAGAATATATCTTTTAAAATATTGATTTCGTACAAAAATGAAAAAATCGCTATTCGTTATTTTCAGCTTTATTGTGGATGCGCGAACATATCATACATTTATTTTTATCATTTACTTTTTACGGATAATCCGGATACCAAACTACAACTTTTGGACCCCCGCTGAATTCGAAAAAAAGATTTTTTTTTCGCCCCGCCCTAAATTGTATATCTATTTCAATATCCCTGGAGACACTTCCTCGCCCACTTTAAATTAATCGAAAGATATTTTCAATTACTTTCCATGTCAATTTGTACTGAGAAACTCGATATTAATGTTCCTTTAAAACTTTTAATTGCACGTAACGTAACTTGGAATGAGTGAAACTTATCAGATAGAAAATGAAGCTCCTCACTGTCAAAGCAGCACCTGACGATGATTAGGGCCAACACCTGACGTCAGGGTCGTGATAAAAATAATATCTCAGAAGCAGGAAGCTTGTTCCGCAGGTGGTTCTGACGTAACGATACGATACGATGCGATGGGAGTCGGGACGTAATGGAAGAGGAAGCTATCGTAGATTCAGGGCGCGAGAAACTCATTAATTTCGCGTGAGACCGATCGTTCGTGTGCCACGACTCACAATGAATCATCCCTTGTGACATGGAATCATTGGATCCGCGGTCTGATGCCTGGTCACGTTTTAAGGTCTCCATCCTTTTGTTATCGATGCCCCGCAGTTCCAAGTCTGGTTAGCCGCGAACTCTCGCCCAGAGAAATCGAATTTGTTTTATTGGACACCCTTGGGACTGACTGCCGCTGCAAATCTTCTTCTGGTAGAACGTTCCCTATCTCCCCTTCATTTAAATGACGAATAGGCAGATTTATCCCAAACCCGTCACTCGCAAACCTTCCACTTTTCATTCCAACTTTTAAATTAACCCGAACCTTGAACTTGTGTGTACCGCATTTTATTTTAACAGTGTTTTTATTGGTTCAAATTATGATATAAATCTGATCATAGTAACAAATTTAACTTTTTGGTTAAAATGTTGTTCTGCTTCCCCCCAAAAAAATCAAGATGGTGAATCAACGTTATTTACTATGGCCTTTGATCCCTTTTGACCCCTGACATTTGGGCTTGGACCTATGCAACGTATTAATAATTATTTTTGCGCGCGCAGCACGCGAATAAGAATTTTCAATTTTTCACACATTTAAACTCACTCATAAAAAATTACCTTTGAGATATGGGGAAGCTAAATAAGAATAAAAGATGTTTAGTACAAACAAATTATTCTGTTCCGAGAAACTCAAAATATAGTGTGAGGGTATCGCACTGAGATAGACGTTTTTTGGGTGAAAGGACTAAAACAAATTCTTTTTCAATAAACTGTAACAATTTCAAGAAATATCGATGCTGGAGGGAAGAAAAATAGTTATTAATATTCAATTTTAGAAGTTTAATTTATGTAATTAATTATTCATAATTGGCAAAATAAAATTATAATTTATGGATACTTAAAATGTTTCTCAAATAAATTGTGACGTTCTGAAAAAGGGTCCACTTTGTCGGTATAGTGTTATGTATAAGGGTCATATAGCCGGATAAATTCCCGATATTTTAGGAGCACCGGAGTACTTTTGAAATTCGAAGTTCGAAAAACCGCTTTTCGAAAAAAAAATTATTTAAAATTGGCAATGGCCATAAGCGTTTGTTATACTTTTTCTTCGAGTATGAAATTTACCCAGTGAGCACAAACGTTAATGAACCTCATTAAAATCGCTTAAAAACGTCTTATAAGTCAGTCCAAATAACATTCCTTAAATGTACAATGTTCCAGAGACATTTTAAGGACGTATTTGGAACACGAAACGTTTTCAGAACATTATTTGGCCTGACTTGGGATGGTTTTTGGAACGTTTAAATAACGTCTTTTGACTTGTACGTCCAAGGAACGTTTTTAGGACGTTCTAATTACGTTTTTAAATTTCGTGTCCACTGGGAGTTGCTACCCTCCGCAGAATTTTTACTGAGTTTAATTTTGTAATAAATTAGTAGTTTTTTTAATCACTATTACAATCATTTACATTATACATTTTACCTCGGAATTCTTAAATGTTTAAACCATTTCAAAATTTATATAATAAAGTAATTAGTATTGAATAATTAATATTATAAACGCTTAAAAGTCAACCGGAATAAAATAATTCGCCAAAAAATAGAAAATCGTGAATAAAAATCAATTCCTCTCAGTCATGTGTGAATTGAATAGACCATTTGAACGGGGATTTTGAATGGGTCTTTGAATTAGGCTCATCATTACCGTGAATCGCTGCAAAGCGTCAATGAATGCTCTTGAATGATGAGCGTCAAACGTGACGAGAAACCGAAGCGGAGAGACGATTACCAAAAGCGAAATACGAGACGAGTTTGTCATTGCATTCTGTTTATTCCTTTTCAGTGTTTATATCCAGATATGCATTTATTCATACTCATCGTTATTTATACATCCTCACATTCCGCAATGATAGAACGTCAAGGACTGCCTTGCATGATATTCAAGAGGGAGAGCATTTTTTCCTATTAGAATTAATTAAAGCCAATGAGCTCTTCCTATTAGATACACTCCCCTATTCCTGCAAATTAGATATAAGCTGCAAACTTGACATTTTCAATGATTATTTCGATCAGTATTATCTTTCGTCGTTAGGTTCCATTCTCATAGATGTTTTTCAGTGTGTCCACTGACCCGGAAAACCGGGAATTAGCCTGGAATTTTGAGCACCAAGGAGAAGCTGCGAAATAGCCGAGAATTTAATTGAAAACCGGGAATTTTTCAGATTTGTTTTTACATTTGCAATACATATCGTCTCGCTATTCAAGACAAAATGTGTTTGGAATCTTGTGCTAGGTGTTACGAACCGGCTCCGTTAAAATATCCAAGATCATTTCATATTGAATATTTTAAATTTAATGTTTCGTTTCAAAATTAATGTCATACTATATATTTAGGAATTTAAAGCTTGTTTTGATGGATCATTTAAATACTAAAGTGTTTCTATATTTAGGAACGAAATATTATTTTTGAGATATTTCACATAGTATTTATATAGGTAACCTAAATTTATATAATTAATTAATCGGTAGAGCAGGGTCCATTCTCAGAAATAAAAACATATCAAAAAAAGCTAAAATGGCCATACATAATTCTATATTCGTACCGTCTGTACTATACGGTAGCGAGACATGGACATGTCAAGAAAAGGACAAGAGTAAAATTAACGCGATTGGCATGAAACCTCTGCGCACAATATGCGGAAAAACACTGATGGACAAAGTCCGAAACGAGATAATCCTCCAAGAATGTGGTACAGGAGAGACACTAGTTGACATATGTGAAAGAAATCAGTTAAGACGGTTCGGACATCTTGAAAGAATGAAAGATGAACGACTGACCAAACAAGTGTATAAAGGTAAAGTAATTGGTAGAATGCCCAGAGGCAGACCGCCGAAAGAATGGTTAGAATCTGTAAATGAGACATTAATCGGAAGCGAAATAAGAAGCCATAGAAACACGAGAGCTTGCATAAGAAAATGCATGGACGTGAAGGAAGCTAGTAGTATGGCAGGAAAAAAAAAGTGTGGTGACAAATAGTTTGTAAAGAGAGTGACAATAGAGTGACTGACTCCTGAAACAAAGACCTTGGATACTAATGGGCCCAAGTGGGGAACCACACATAACAATGTTGTGAGGCTCTTCACTTGGGGTGATCGCTAGAGAGATAGATCAGCAACCTGGGTCGGATCAGTGTTGCGGAATGGAACGTGTCATTTAAATAAATAACACGAGAATTCCAGATCAATCTAAAATATCTATACCTTACATCTATATACCTATCTACCTTATACCTATACACCCATCTATACACTACTATTTTCCAACCGAGCAAGTCCCGCCTACCCCGAAAGGGAAATGGCCTAATGGTTCCTAATGGTTCCTATACTGCTCTACACGTTTGGTGCAGTAAAATGGAACGTCG
>CAKNYM010053729.1:188945-220901 GCA_932195095.1 Andricus curvator | reverse complement strand
ATACCTTCCAAAATCTTCAGTTTCAGGATCTGCATCGCACATGTCTCAAGTTATATACTTGTCTCTAATGAGCCGATTAAAACGTTGTTTGGAAACATATTTTGAGGCCTTTCTATGCAATTCTTTTTCATATATTGAGCTTTTCGAATATGTTCTTTCAAAATAACTGATTTTTGGTTGCATAATGTTTCTGAGCCTTTTTGTTCAAGAATAGAATTTTTGCACAGATTGTCTTGACGATATTGCGTTTCTAATTTTCTTCTTAAAAAATTTAAAAAACAGAGACATTAAGCCATAGACCCTGATATTTGTTCTTTTGGGTTCGGATTTTAATGCCGTTCTCAGGGAATAGGTTTCTGGGTCAACCGTCAAGTTGAATTACCTGATTCAAAATTCATTTTTTGGTGGAAGTTTCATCATTTTCGTTGAAAGTTCATCTCTTTGATTGAAAATGTAACTATTTTGTTGAAAATTCATTTTTTGTTGTAGAAAATTATTCTTCTGTTCGAAAATTAAACTGGTTGAAAATTAAACTTTGTTGGTTGAGGATTCAACTATTTTGTTTAAAATTCACCTTAGCATTACGTTTTCCATTGAGAATTCATTTTTTTTTTTAATGTAACTATTTGGTTGAAAATTAAGTTTTTTGTTGAAATTTTAATTTGAGACCTGAAATCTTTAAAAGTCTTTTAGAATTTTCTCCAGAATCTTAAGAAAATTATATTTATATAACCTTAAAAACAAATAAACTTAAAAAAGAAATAGTTATTCCAAATTTTTATTTTGTATTAAAAATGGTTTTTCCCCTCGTTTTTTCCGGAAAACAATAAACTAAGTGCGCGTGCAGCGCGCGATTATTAATGCTAGTCACTTTAAAATTGAATAAAAAATTGTTCTAAAAAAAATCCAAAATCTTACTTTCCGTTCATTTTACGAAGGCCCCTCCAAAACAGCTCTACATTTTTGAAAATTACTCGTAAAAGAAAAATCGCAAAAAAGCATAGCTTATACCATATGAAAGCTTACTTTATTGCGCATAAACCACAGTTTTCATCTTTTCGCGAAAGCTATTTTTCAAGCAAGTCTTCATACCTAAACATATTTGCACTTGTTTTATGCGCAATAAATTCTGCTTTATCATGGTATAACCTTGATTTTTTTTTCTTTTTCTTTTACGAGTAATTTTCAAAAATGGAGAGCTATTTTGGAGGGGTTTTCGTAAAGTGAACGGGTAGTAGACATTTGCCTACCTTTGCGTAACGGGTAAATTGGCCCTGCTCAAATTGCACTTTTTTAAAACCAAGTAAACAGAGTTTGTACAATTCTATTAGTCCTTTTCACTAATATTTGGTTAGTGGGTGTTTCTTCCACTTTAAAAAAAAGAACTGACTCACAGCTCGTAAACTTCAGCTCCGCCCAACCGCAATAAGACCAAGTAACTGAACTACTGTTTTTCTTACTGAGAGAAGCCAAAAGACTAACGAGTTTATATAAACTTCTTTACTTCTTTTTTATCTACCTAAGTTTTCCGCCGTGTATCCGGCTTCTTCCTCAATTTTCTTACACTCGTATCTCTGTACTTGAAAATGAAGATTAATTTCGAATTTCATCCGGCAGCAGCTACGTACCGGATATGAGTAGAACATGTACGCGAGAGACATACGTATCACGAGGGAAAGAAGGGAAGTGATCAGGATTCTCGGGGAATAACCCTTGGGATTAGCGTTCCAAATGCGAAATGTAGGATGTCGCTCTGGTACGCAAACGGTCTTTAATTAGACGAAATTTGCGAGGCTGATTCCTGCGCGTATGTAGAGTGTAGTCTGACGTCGTATGCGCGCGTCCAATTAATCAAACCTGTCAGGACTTCGGTCGTGATGGCCCGTTGGATTAATTCGTTCGTATTAACTAAAGCCTCACTGGAGACGCTTAATTAACTTAGAAGTACGTGATGTCTTACTTCAGCCAAGAAGAGCTACTGATTTTTTTTTCATTATTTTGTCTGTAATCAATCTAGTTGCTACTATGTTGAATCGTACATTTAGAACATTCGATACTAGCAAAAATAGCGCGCTTATTACAGGTTTCTTATTTTGATTGCCTGATTATCAAATTAAAATATATGAGTAAATTGACAGTGCTATCAAAAATAATTAATAATCATGAATTAAAGCAAATATTAAAATGGCCACATCGGCTTTCATACAATTTTAATTCAATTAAAATTATAATCGGCTTTCAGTAATCTGTCACATTCATTTAAATATAAGATATTGTATTAGCAGGAATTAGAAGCAAAGAAAAAAATTAATAAGTTAACGTGGGATTTTATATCGTAATAAGATGTTCTTGAAAGACGTTCTGAATTCTGAGTCTTACTGATGTCTTCCAGTTTCGACACTGATCAATTTTTAAGAGATTAAATAGTTACATTTTGACGATTTGCAATTTAAAATTCTTCCATTTAGATTTAGAAGATTTTAAATTGAAAACTCTTAAATTTTTTATTATTTAATTTCTTAAATTTTAATGATTTTTAAGATCGAAATTCAAGTTTTCAATACTAAATTTTCCAAATTGAAAAAATTTCGAATGTAAATCATAAAAATTGCAGAATTTTGTATTGCTAAACTTAAAACTTGCATAATTTTTAATTGTAAATTATCAAAAGTAAAAACTCTTCAATTCTAAGGATTTACAATTCAGAGTTCTACCATTTTGAAGAGTTACAATTGAAAATTCTTGAATGTTGAGAATATAGAGTTGCAAATTATTCAATTTTTAAGATTTATATTTTAAAAGTATGTAATTTTGAACGTTTTTTTTAATACGCCTGTTGGGTAGCTACGACTAGGCCACCAATCTGGAACTATTGGGAAGAAATTTGAATTTGAATGCAATATTGACAAGAAATCTTACAGTAAATAATTAATGTTAGACCTCAGTATAATATTTGTCATTAAACGGAATTCGTATTCACTAATATTTTTCGTTAACATTGCTCTGATAACTTTGAGATACCCAATAGTTCGCGTGTCAGTTGGTGCTGTTGTCAAGGTCAAGGAGGTACCCTACAGGCTTATACAGTAGAGAGTAGACTCTCACAAAGTGCCTTTTTCACGAAACGCCTTTTCTCGTCAAGTGCCTCTCGCTTCCATTATCTCTAAATTCGGTAAGCGCCTTGAGCGTGGCATTAGATGCGCGTGAGCGAGACAATATTCCAATAATCCGTCAATGCGTTTTAGAAATACTTTCCACTAACAGTAAACCTACGGAACTGTCACTCGCCGATTTTGATGAAACTTTGCAAATTTGTAGAATTAGGGAAAATAATCGACACGTATTTTTTTATATCGGCTGAGAAACAATTCTAAGGGTAGAAACTACCCCTCAAAAGGTGAGATGCTTTTAAGGGGTTTTCGATGTCGCTGGATCCAAATCTGAGGTCAAAATTACGAAATTAAAGATAGTGGATCTAATATGGCGTTGCAGTTGAAACGTAAAGACCACCCTTCATATACGAGGGGTAGTTTCTACCCTTAGAATTGTTTCTCAGCCGATGTAAAAAATACGTATCGTTTATGTTCCCTAGTTTTACAAATTTGCAAAGTGAGTGACAGTTCCGCAGGTTTACTTTAAGGACTTTAAGCCTTACGGGCGCTTAAAAAGGACCCCGCTCCCAAGCACCGGGCGCTTTGTGAGATTCTACTGTAGTTTAATTTTCGAGAATTTTTTCAATTTAAAATTGTTCAATTTTAACGATTTACAATTTTTAATTCTTCAATTTTGAATATCATTCCGTACTTAAAAAAGGAACTGTAGCTGTAATTAGTTCGGTTTTTAAGGAACTTCCCCAAAACTGCATATAATTTTAAATGACGAGATTCTGATATTCCAACTCAAACCAAAGTGACAATATGTCTATGAGAGTTGATCTTTGATAAAACTCATTTAGATTCGTAGGGTTCCGAAATCTTGTAAACCCTCTTTCAAGAAGCCGAATAACATGAAATCATCTAAATGTAATATCTTTGATTAAAAGCACTATATCTTATCTTTGATCTAGCACCAATGTGAAGGAAGGGAATAATCGATATGAAAGAACTCACTGACAGAAGGAAGGAAGTAAGTAAGTAGAGAGATCTCGGAGTGGGTCATGCAAGATAATCCTGATTAGATCCGGATTGGATTAGGATTCACTCCTCTTCCGTTCTTCTTTGGCCGAAAGCAGCTTCTTTTACCGCAGTGGTCCATCCCCCTAGCCTTGATATTCGACATCACTCAATGGCGTAAAGCCTGAAAGCGTTGTTTTCGCCGGTTTTCGCTGAGCTTGAAAAGTCCTCTTTCCCCTTTCCCCTCTACGCTGGTTCCTAACTCGATCGGGGTAAGCAAGCCGCGTATCATCCGCTTGAAACCCGACGCGCTTTTCGGAAATTCAATATACTCGCTTGCTCGGCCCTCTTTTCTAACCCCTCGGCACCCCCTCATCCCCTTTCTTGTCACCCTTCGCTTCTTCCAAGAGCCCTTGCATAAAACGCGAGCACACAATGAAGACAAGGCCAGGCATATTTGAACGTTTACGCATCATAGTGGGTGGAAACCCATTAACGACCGCGAAAAAGCGTTCTGCCTCAGGCATCCTTAAATCTCGTTTGGCTTAGGACAATCAGCTAGATCCTGGACTTGAGCCCTTTGTGGCTTGTAGGGTACAATTTCTCCAGGAACTTCTTTAATTGGAATTAATTCCATTCGTCGAAACTATTTTAAGAAATTGTATCGATATTCTTAGACCAAAAAAAAAAAAAGGAATTAGAAGAAATGTAAAACATCATAATTTTCACGAACAAGAAGAGACTGCTAATTGTTCATTTTAGTTTCGGTTTATAATGTTTTAAAATGAAATATGAGTATTAATTTTCCAAAGTAGTAATATGCGCTTTTTCGCCGTTTTCGAGAAAATCGAGTTTAAAATATTCGCTAGAGGTCATATAGAGCTTGGCGAAAAACAGTTCTAAGCAGCCGGTAGTAGGCAGTAGCGCTTCGGCTTCATAGCCGGAAGGTTGCATGTTCGATTCTCGCTACCTGAACTTTTTTATTTATTTTTTTATTTGTTATGTATTAAAATGTTTATAAATATAATTTCCTTCAGTAATCTTTAAAAATCAGTGCAAATAATAATTTTTTAATCTTTTTTTTTCACTGAAAAACTGACTCTTAAACTTTATCATGTTTTTCTAAAAAAAACACCATTTATCGTTTAAAAAACCTCGTTCATACTTCTTATTTTAAATATAAATGGTAAAAATTATGACAAAATCAATAACATTTATAGAAAATAAATTTGTTTGCGAAAAACACGATAAAGTTGAAAAACCCCGCTTTTCCATGCAAAAAGGCATTACAAAATTATTACTTGCATAATTTCTGAAGATTATTTGAAGAAATTATATTTATAGACATTTTAATTAATTAAAAGTAAAATTAAAAATGTGCAGCCCGCGAGAATCGAACACACAACCTTACGGCTATGAAGCCGAAGCGCTACTGCCTGAGCTACCGCGGCCTTTCGGAAGTGTTTTTCGCTGAACTCTAGATGGTTTGTGAAGAATATTTCAAAGTCGGTTTTTTTTAAACGACGAAACAGCGCATATTACTGCTTTGGCAAATTAATACTGAGACCGAATTCATTTCAAATCAGGCAGGGTTATACGCTTGAAATTGCAGAATCTCTCGGGGTCGAAATATGTTGTTTTTCAGAGGAAGTTAGGCAATACGTATTTTTCCGATTTGCAAACAAAAGTTTTTCCTAGAAGTTATGCGTATTAGAATTTTGTGCTTTGTTTTTCAAAAAACCCTATTTTTTTCTTTAAACCTCTATAACTTTTATCTTAACATTTTTTCGTATCTGCCATTGTTTCCAAGAAAAAGTAGAAAATTCGATTGGAATGAAAAAGAATTCTCCTGGCTACAAAAGTGATATAGCAAGCATCAAACTTAAAAGATATCTTCATTATCAAAGTACAAAAAAAAATGGCAAAAAATTTAAAGGTGGGTTTTTTGAGAAAATCGATTTTTTATTTTTTCAGTAAAACAGCTGTTATTTTGTTAATTTTAAACCTTTTTTTAATTTTCTGGCGGATTTCGAAAGAAGGCGATGAACGCTATTAGAATCAATAAGAAAATAATGAATATCTCAATCAGGTCAAAAGTTATCGAGGTTTAAAGAAAAAAATTAGGGTTTTTTGAAAAACAAAGCACAAAATTCAAAAACGCATAACTTCTAGGAAAAAATGTTGTTTTCAAATCGGAAAAATGCGTGTCGCCTAATTTCCTCTGAAAAACAACATATTTCGTCCCCGAGAGATTCTGCGATTTCAAGTGTATAACCCTGCCTGATTTGAAATGGATTCGGTCCTGAGGTAATGAGCTTTCAGTAAAAAAATTAGGAACGGAAACTAAAATTCACAATGATTGGCGATATCCCCTTGTAAAATTGGTTTCAAATTATATATCCAACATTTTGAAATTCAACCATTCCACCAAATTTTGATTTTCTCGGAACAGAATCATTTTTTTTTGATTAACATTTTTGTATTCTTATTCAGCATATCGGAATCATGATTTTATTTTATTTTTAAACTGAAAATTAAACTTTTAAATCACAATCCGCAGTCAAGCCTGGTCCAATTCTGGATTAGTGTTACTTTGAAATTGTCTACTTCCACATCCATTTCCTCAAACCTGGATAACTTTTATTGATCGAACTTTTTTGGCCCCAATTCAACAACACTTTGGCTCGGGAGTGGACATTTGTTTTATATTTTTATAGCGATTTCGATTTTACATAATGTTTTTTCACTCTTTTGAAAAATTCCCTTCAGTTGTTTATGAATTGTATGTGTATCTGTGCTTTATAATACGATGAAGAGAGTCAGGCAGAGATTATATATTTGAAGCACCAATACCTAATTTAAATTCCTTCTTGTACTTTATTGTAAAAAACCGAAAAAAACGAGTCGCTTATGTCAGCCTCATTTTACGGTATTAAATTCTTGAAATTATTTTTCTGATACAACTCACCAATATTTGAAACTTCAATTTACTACTTTATTGATGAACTTTTCCAATTAAATAAGAAACTGTTTAGATTTAATTTAAAAAATGTTATTGATACTATAGTTAATAAAGTATATGGTATTTATTAACAGATGCAAAGCGTATTTGTTATTTTCATTTTTCAAATAATTATTCAATCAAAAATTTGACAGAATTACGAAAAATATAGGAAACTACAATAAAAATTATGGTAAATTAATGATGCTTGGGTTTGAAAATATCATGACGAATTTCTTCTTTTTCAAAGAGAATAAGTGTACAATTTTCCACGGTTGAAATTGTGATTGACTACATTTTTCGATATTTTTCAAAAATTCAATACAAAAATTATATTGAGAACGGCAGTAACAAATAAGCATCGCACTCATTAATTAATATCGATACTTCATTAATTATTGTGTACAAAAATTTGAAAAATTTTGAAAAGTTTTTCAAGTTCTTCGATAAAATTGTAAATTGAAGTTTTGAATATTGATAAATTTTATCTGAAAAATAATTTTATGCAATTTTTTGAGTTTCAAAATGTGTAATTTATAATTTAAAACAGCTTTTAGTAAAAATTATGATGTTTTTAGAATTCTTCTAATTACTTTTTTGTTAAACATAAAAATCGACTTTTTTCAAAAATGGCTGGATGGATTTTTTTTGTTGGTCTTTAAATGTCCGTGGGATTATAGACAATCATAATCACTCAGAAAATCCTATATACAAGGACTTTGCAATTAAAGTTGGTTCAGACCCACCGAGCCTATTCCAGGATATTTTGAAAATTCATTTTTGCAATGACTGATTTATTTTGTTTATCTTGTTACACTTGGGAAGACAGTGTCTTCTTTGGCGAGTTGGAAGTGAACCAGTTCATGGGAATGTTCAGCATTCAACAATAACAGGAACATTATTCTCGAATTCGCCATACAGAAATGTGGAAACATATACATTGTAGAATGATAAGGTCCTTTGTCACGACGATACACATTGTAGAGCGAATCCTTGGAATTTGAAGTTTGTGAAATCGCTTTTGTATAAAAGGTTACAGAATAGATCTGCTGGTGAGAGTGCTCGAATAATAGTATACTCGTTGGCAAAAACGAGAATATAGTGTTATCGAACGGATGCACGTCTCGATAGTCTAGACGCCTTGGCTCCAAAAACTGATAACTGAGAAATAAAGTCAGTAGAGATGCGATTGGAAATGCGATGATGCATGTAGGTAGGAAACTTTATGCCAGATTTGATCGTTTCGATATACCAAATCGCCTTTCCATTTATCTAGGTTTCTAGAATCAAGAAAGAAGAAACTATACGTGTCAGAGTCTTTTTGGTCATAACCCTGCTGAAAAAGTTTGAAAGGATTTAATAAAAAAAAAAAAATTCTTAAACATCACGTGCGTCCTAAACTACGACCCAAGACAGATTTATGTGTAAACATCTTCGGTAAATGTTAACTGAAATTGAAATCTTACATAAAGCAAATAATAACTCACGTACATGTACACGGAAAAAATTTATCCGTAAAAAAGTCACGAACTAGTAGCTAGGTCTCGGATATGAGAAAAATTCATCGGATATTTATGTATTTTCGTAAATAACCTGCGAACTTTGAGAAAGATTGACGAACTCGATGTGAAAATTCCAAAACGGTTCATCATTTTTTTTTTTACGTGAATAATTACAAAAATATTACGAGTGATTGGGAAAAGATTCTCAGAGCACTCACGAGCTTGCCCGACGAATCTGGGAACTAGAAAGTAGATTCGCCTGTACGTGGCCCACACACACACTCTCCCAAACGCGCGTTGCGTGTGTGCGCTCGCATGTGTGCCTCGAGCTCGTCGGATGAGTGGCTAGAAGTTTTGTAATACCTATTTTGTTTGGCCTCGATGGCTGCGCGTGTTTACGCACTCCTGGTTTATGTTTAAAAACTGGTGAGACAGCAGTCTAGTTTTAATAATAATAAACTGTAAATTTTCTTTCAATTATTGCATGAAAGGTGATAAAAGTACCCGTTTTATGGGCATAAATGAAAGGCACTATGTGTTAATTTTATTAGAAGTTGTTTGAAAAAACATCAAATTTTAATGTTCCCGAAAAATATCAATAAGTTTGGAAATAACAATTTTTTGAAGGGCTCCTTTGAGTGGGCGAAGAGAAGCAAGCCTCCGGTCTCTGACACACGACACAACGTGTGTGTCAGAGGCTTGCGTTACACTTTCGAGCCTTGGTTTCACTGGACTCAGGCGCGACTTCCCATATCGAGGTCTAAGATGTTTACACATCAATACTTTTCTATCCATCTTCTCTATCCACAATTTTAAGAATTTGAAAATCAAATCATGTATGATATTTCAGATTCCGGTCCACTTTAATACGCTTTTTTGATAGAAATCAAATCAAATCTATACAATTTGTCGGGAAATATTATACTTTTCTATCAACATTTTCCCATTGAAACTCTATATAAAATTCTATCCTCCAACAGAGTTGTATGTAATCCTATGTCTCTAAATCTCGAAGAATTCTATCTAATTCTATCCGCTGCTTATACTTTTTCTATCAACAATTTTTTATTAAAACTCTCACAAATCTTATCTGCACCAGACTTGTATCAGATCCTTTTTTCCAGAACCTGGAAAATGTCTGTCGAATTCTACTCCTCGAAAAATCATATACTTTTCTACCAAAATATTTTTATTAAAACTCCATCAAATTTTATGCAATGAGAAAATTTTGATACGATAGTATATACACTCAGACAAATGTCCTCTTGTGACAAAAGGATGTTTCTTGACGTAAATGGAATTTTCTCTCAAATTTAAGGTTGAGAGGATTTTCATTTGTCTCAGCAGGAATCCTTTTGCAGAAAAAAATTTCCATATGCGACCAACTTCACCTAATCTTGCAGCCAAATAATTATGTTTGTTTAAAACATATATTCACGTCATTCAAAACAAAACAGGCAAGAGCACGATGCTTTTGGTCCAAGACAACTTTTTCTCTAAGATTTCTCAACGGATAGAGTTAAATAAAATTTTCCAAGATTTTTGAACATAGAATTTGGTACAAGTCCTGTGCCAATAAAATCATATATAATTTTAATGAGAATATGTTGGCAAAAAAGTATAAGATTTCTCGATATATAGAATTTGATAGAAATTTCTAAAATTGTGGAAGGTAGGACTTGATACAAGTTCTGCTTGGATAAGATTTGATAGAGACATCATGAGAGTCTTTTGATAGAAAAGTGTACGATATGGATAGAATTTATTAGAAATTTGCAAAATTGTGGAAGATAGAACTTGATACAATTTCTGTGTGCATAAGATTTGATAGAGGCATCATGAGAATTTGTTAATAGAAAAGTGTAAGATTTTTCAATGGATAGCATTTGATAGGAATATCCTAATAGTGTTCGAAATATAGGATTTAATGCAAGTGTTGTACCAATAAGATTTGATAGAATTTTAATTAAAATATGATTATAGAAAAGTATCCGATTTCTAGATTAATAGAATATAATAGAAAGGTCTACCAAATGTACTGATAAATTTTGATACATGAGATTCATTTGATTGAATTATATATGTTTTTTATTAAATGTGCTGATAGAATTTGATTTGTGTAATTCGTTTAATTCAATTTGATAGGATTTGTATCTAATGTGCTTACAGAATTTTATTCAAGTTCTACGCCTTGATAGGTTTTGATTGAATTTTTCCAAAATGTATAGAATTTTATTCAATATCATGTTTTGTCTGGATATAGAATCTATTAAATTTTATAATTTTCTACACTTTTTCAGAAGGGAAGTCTTGAGTCCAATTTTGGTCCAATCGTCAAATTCACCCATCACCAAAGATAATATTTACAAAGTCCCGAATTTCGAATCACGAATTTCGTCCCGAAATTCGGGATGAGTAGTCACGTATTTTTCATAAGCTTGGCTAATTCGAGACGACTAGTCCATCTCCTTTTCCAACTCTCCAAATTTTTTGGGATGACTAGATACAATGATACAGCCTAATATTTAATAAAAAATTTTAGAAAAATGTTTGTAATCAATTCATTCAATGAATCGTGAAAATGGATTAGTGTTGCAATAGGCTAATTTTGTATAAGTAAAATGGTAAATAGAAATATTTTTCGCATTTGTTCAAAACACTTTTTTTAATAATATGATAGCTGTTTAGTTTAGATGGTAGAAGCAGGTCGAGATAACAAAAATTACTACCCCCTTTTTATTAGGAAATAATTTACAATAAAAAGCAATAAATAAAAGAACCACCCCGTTTTTGAAAGGCTTTTTTATTTTTTTTTTATTTCTGACTTAAAATTTTTTTTAATTTAAGGGTCGATAATATCGAAAGCCTGTGTCGATTTAATAACAAGGAAGGGTGGCAGATGGAGCCAGGTCGAGGGTGGATGATCTCAGGCTTATTTACAGGGCCGTCATAAGAATTTAGCTAGATTTATCCCTGATTAATAATAATTAATTGCCCTGATTCATGCGATTAATTTATTTTTTATTAAAAATCAATCATTGCTTTTAATTTTATTTCATATTGATGAATTGGCTGAGGAACGTTTCTTGTCTTCTGAAAATCGTGAGAATGGTGTTTATATATATACCATTAAACCATTTCCCTTTCAGGGTAGGCGTGACACTACCCGATTCGGGTAGTGTTTCTAGGTTTTCCTTGTAGTTATAAATAACTACAAGTGTGGGCTCACCACACCCACGATGTGCCAACAGCACTCATGTCAGTATTCTTGAATGGTCACCCATCCAAGTACTAACCGCGTCCAACGCTGCTTAACTTCAGTGATCTGACGAGAACTGGGGTTTTCAGCGTGGTATGGCCGTTGGCCATGATTTATGATTGATTTCAATACTGTAATAGATCTAATATCTTGAACTTCCGAATCAATTGAAATACTAATGAAGATATTTTCTCACTGTCTCTCAAATTAAAAAACTTGAAAACTAATTCCACCAATTTCAATTAAGTTGTTTTGAAAAAAGTGTCAGTTTTATTCAGTTTCATAGATATATTGTAGAAGTGGTAAATACTTCACTTAAAATACGAAAAATGAAGGCGGCAATAGCTCAAAATTATTTTACATTAAACACTAAAAGATGTATTTTCTTTCTTTGTGATTCACTCCTATAAATTAAACAACAAAACAGTCGTTATATTGCTTGAAAGTATATTTATTTTCGTTTTTACTTTATGATCACTTAATTTCACAAGCTTGTTCTTAAATCACTTGCAAAGTTGTAATAAAGAGTTAAGAGAACTTGCTATTTTAGAAATTAATTTAAAAAATGAAAAAGTAGCGCCAAAAAATGTTTAAAGATGATATATGAAAAAGAAAAATTACCTTCATTGGGAATGTTTATCGTATTTTGAAGGGTAACTTCTTATATACATATTTCCATGTACTAAAGGACAAATTCGTGAACTTATTTCAAATAGGATCACCAGGAAAGAAAATGTGTTTTTTTCCTGTTGGGGTTGTTTTTTGTCACCAATTTTTCACAATTTAGGATGTTTAATCCTCTTAGTATGGTAACTCCTGGACTGGCAAATAAAAAAAAAAGATTAGGGGGTGAGACCTAAAAGAATATATTTTTAGCCCACCCTCCTGTACAGTTTCTGCATTTAAATACTGTTTTTTTCCTTTCCCTACAATCCGACATTTTTTGCCAACAGGTGTCATTAAATGCAACGACGCAAAAGCAAGAAATTTCACCCAATTAGGTAGAACCCCAAGCAAAAAGGGGTCATTTCATATGAGGAAATTTTCCATCTATACTCACCCTAATACCGGGTGACCCAAAGAACTGAATTCTTATCCCTCTCCCTCTTTTGCTACGATCCTGGGTGTTTTGGACTCTTGGCTCGACTCTGAAGCCTGCGTGTTGGCTCCCAATGACGTCACGTCGATCGATCCACCGGCACTTCCGGTGGCGCGATCTCGTGGCGACGTCGGGCGAACCGGGAAGGGTGGCTTAAGGCGGCCGAGCCGTAGAGGGGTGGCAATAGTAGAATGTGCCGGGCAAGGGATGGTCGCGAATAGTAGGGGCTGCGAGGGGAGGGTGGTGTCTCGTCGAAAGAGAACCAAAACCTACAGAATGTCGTGCTAGCCGATAGTACTCCGGGGGCGAACCGACGGATTGACGTCTTCGGGGCTCTCTTTAAAAGGGGGGTTTGAAAATTAACAATGACGTAGAATTTTTATACAATTTTTTACCGCCTCCTCGCAAAAACGGACAAGGGGTAGTTTCTTCGTGTTTGCTCGTGTCAGTGCGTGAAACATTGGGGATTGTGTTCATAGTGCCAGAATCGACGACCGGACATCGGCCTGTCAGGGATAAGAAGGGTAAATTTGATTTGATACTCGATATGCGATTTCCGGTTCATACGGGTCCATTTCTCTTCTACCCCTAAAAGCTTTACCCCTTTTGATTTGTAGTACAGTGTTTAGATTTTATGTTTGTGATGGATGTTGGAATTGGGGGACATACTGTACAAATTAAAATTGACTCTTAACAATTTTGCAATTTTAATTTTCAGAGAGTGAGAACTTTTTAGGGTTTAGATTAAGAATCTTGAATTTTCTTTCATAACAAAATATTTCTAATACTAGAATATGTGAAATAATTTTTTTAATTCATCACAATCTCGTACAATTATCAGAATTTTGTTTCATATTCTAGTATAAAAAATATTTTTCCCTTTTTTTTTAATCATCGTCCATAGTTGACAAAACTTGCAGTTCAAGCGAAAAAAACTTCCCCTAAATAAAATAAAATAAATTTTATTTTCTTTTTAACAAATAGTTTATGACAAAATATCTAAGTTTTATTACATGAAGAACAGGAAAATTACTCAGGACAACACATTTTTCTTTTATTTATTTCTGTTTTTATTTTTCAAGCGTTACCCTCTTTGATTTATGCTGCAGTATTTAGAATCGATGTTTGCGATGGATGCTGGAAATTGAAGAGATATTGACGTTTGTTTTTTAGTTTTCATTACATTATAAAACAAACATCACTGTCTAAAAATGTAAATTTATAATCTTAAGATTTACAATATTGATTTTAGGCTCGATTGTAGGGAATCTGATCAAGGATCAGATCATTTATTGAATAATTGTTATTGCTTTCTTTGACTGCTACCTGGTATTTTTTTGAGATAAATTGAGAATTCAAATGCCTAAAAATTAAACAATTTAAATTGAAAACGTGTATCTAAAAGATGTTCAAAACCAAAAGATTAAAAATTAAAAAGTTCAAATTTGTAGCCCTTTACAATGGAAAGCATTACTAGATGTAAAATTTTAAATTAAACCCTTACAAATAAGTCAATTTTAAATTAAAAGCGTTTGAAATTGAATTGAGCAATTTTGAGTTTCAAATCCTTTCAGATTCAGCATATTCTACCTTTTTATTTAAAATTGGAAGTTGGATAATTTTAAATATAATACATTGCAAATTGAAGAATTCAAATCCAAAATATTAAAAATTGCACAACTTAAATCATTGAATATCTTATAGTTTAAAATTGTAAGCCTTAGCAATGAATTTGCATTATTTAAAATTAGAAACCTTGTAATTATCCAACTGCAAACGGAAAACATTGAAGATTAAATAATTTTAAATTGTAAACTTCTCGGAAAACTTCAAAATTTGACAATTTCAAATTTAAATAGTTCAGTTTTGTATAGTTTAAAAATTACAAAAACAATTGAAAATGTTTAGTTCAAATTAATTTAAATTTACTTTAAAAATTTTAATTTAAGGATTCAAAATTAAAGATCTTAATACTTGAATGAGTTTAAATTGATCGCGTCAAAAATTTAATAATTTCATATTGAAATTTTGAGACCAATTTTAAATTAAAAATGTATAAAATCTAATAATTTTAGATTCATACATTACCAATTTTTAGATGCCAAGGGTCATTGAATCCTATAATTTGAAAATTAAACCCTTAACAGTTGAACGATTTCAAATCAATAAAATGATAGCCAGTGGAAAACTTGGACCATTTTAGTCGTGTTTTTGTGGAATCAAAAATGTATGAAAAAGAGACATGAAAGTATTATTGACGTTATCCTTTCCATCGAAGCTTTTTACCAGAAATATAAAGGAAAACGTTTGTTCAATTCATATCCAGTGTAAGATAGATGACTCAGTATGTCAAAGGAGGTGATAAATAGATGAGCAAATGACAGTAATGGATTCCCGGCAATGGGATTTCCTTTACTGAGGGATGACATGGAAGAGTGTTTGTTCGTCTTTGCATTTTTTATTTTGCGAAGAAACGACACGGAATCTTTAATTATGTATTGGAATGGCGAATAATGTCAAAATGTAATTGACAAAATGTCCTTTTCCCGGTAAAAGATCATTATAATGCATTATTTAAATTTTGGAACCCCCTTGCTTTCAAATTTAAGAACAAGATTATGCTTTTCCAACAATTTCAGATTTGCTTTATTTAATAATTTCAGAGTGGCCGCTGAACCGGGAAACCGGGAAATGACTGGACATTTTTTAAGACTGGGAAAAAACCGGGTTCTTAATTGTAAAAAATATATGTAAAAATATTTTTCGAGCAAGGAAATCCTCTATTTCCCTCTCTCAAGAATTCCTTTTTTCCCTGTTTTCAAGAATTTCCCGTTTTTCTTGTTTTTTTTTTCGTTTAAATGCGAACTGCGGGAATAGAACGCAAAAAGAAAATCCAACTATTTTTTTTGAAAGTTAATTCATCTGTTTGGATAGAAAATTCTTCTTCTATGGTAGAAAAATAATCTTTTTTAATTGAAAATTCATCTTTCTTGGTAGAAAATGACCTTGATGATTAAACTTCTTCTAAAAAATTCGTCTTTTTGACTTGAAAATGCCACTATTTGGTTGAAAATGCAATTGTTTTTGGTGGAAGTTTAATCTTTTTTGTTTGTAAATTCCATAATTTGGTTCAAAATGCAACTATTTGGTTATAAACTCCACTATTTTATTAAAAATACAACTATTTTCTAAACCATGCAACTTTTTAACTTGAAAACTCAATTCCTTTGTTAAAAATTCGTCTTTGGGTTGAAAATTCATCTTTTTGGATTGAAAATTCAACTATTTTATGAAAGTACATTATATTTCAAATTGAAATCTTCGGAATTTAAAACATTCTATACTGAATTCAACATCGAACCTCCCAGTGGGCACAAACGTTAAATAACGTTATTAAACATACAATGTTCCAGAGACGTTTTAAGGACGTATTTGTAACATGAAACGTTTTCAGAACATTATTTGGTCTGACTTATACGTACTTATACGACTTGTACGTCCAAGGAACGTTTTTAGAACGTTCCAATCACGTTCTTAAATTTCGTGCCCATTGGGCTATGTATTAATTTTACTTAAAAGAATTCATTCCCCTATTTTCGTGAAAAATTACCCTGGCGACATTTGGTTTTTATAATTAAAGTTTGTTAAATTGATACTTTATTATTTTGAATGTTTCATTGTGAGAACAAAGTTTTTTTTTGAAGCCCTTAAAATTAAACTTACACTGAGAAAAATGATTACTAGAGTCAAAGAAATGTAGTACTAAATACGTCCAATCAAATGACTTTTTCATCGAAGAAAATTTTTCTTGTATCAAGAAATAATGTTTTTCAAATGAAAAAGTCATTCTTATTATAAGAAAAATTTATTTGGATAAAAACAATATTTGATGGACGTATTCACTACTACAGTTATTTGATTCTTGTAATCCTTTTTCTCGGTCTAATGAGATTAGAAGGTTTCCATTACATAACTTGCTTATTATTTAACGATTAAATTAAAAGTTTTCGAATGAAAATTCGACTGTTTTAATTTGCAGTTCAGTTTTAATTACTTCAAATGAAAAAATCTTCTGCTTTAACAGTTTGAACTTCTTAATTTCAATGGCCGGGAAACATTTTTTGCGAACCGGGAAATGATCGGGAATTTTTTCCTATGATAGAAGTGGCCTTCCTGAATTTCGCAGTATTTCCAAATTTTACATTTTATATTTAAAAATGTAAATACAATTAATTTAAAAAACTAATGGTTGGGAAAAGTTCTCTGCCGACTAAGGGCCAAAAACGTAAAAAAAAAATATTAAAAAGAAATTTCAAAGAGAATGGCAGAATTGAACGTAAGATTCAATGACTTTATTCTCTGAAAATAAACTAGAGACATACTCCAGTGATCTAAGTTGGATACTGACTCACATAATTTGTGCACCCGCATTTTTGTGTCCGTCATGATCGATTCGTCAAAACTAATTTCCGAGCATACTCACTTCAATCAAACTCTTCATTTTTATCATACATATTTGCTTTCATTTAATCGCTTTGATACAAATGGATATAAATTCATCCCTCTTCTCGTTTTGATTTCATATATTGGTTGTTCTTCATTAAAATCGAAAACATTCGTTCATCGGACCATTTGTAATTAAAATATCAGAGATATAAGTGTTTTTTATTTTTTGAGTAAAAAAGCTTGTTCTTCATATAACTAACAATAAATAAGAACAATAAATAAAATGCGATAATATTGATTCAGAGAAAAAAATCATCAAGGGTGACCAATAGAGTGGACATCATTCTAAAATCCAGATTGGGTTACGGATCTAATCTCCCTAATAGAGCAATCTCTGAATCATAGTCCTATCCCTTCAAGTATTCTAACACCCTCAGGCAAGTTTGCTTTTGAATCAGCATCACAAATGGGTCCACTTTACAATAGAGGTCTTTACGGGTCTTTATCAAATTGCCTTCCGTAGCCTCCAGGTTTTTGAATTTTCCTTTGTTCAAATTAGTCCTAAATTGTCTTCACTCTTCAAACTATAAAATTCGATTGCTGATGTGATTCCCAACTGATTCTCCTGCTTTTGCTAATAGTTCTTGAAACAAACTTTACCAAGTTGGTAATTTATGTTCGGGCTGACCTTATTGTTCTTATTTATTATTAATGCCTCGTCATTTATTTATAAGGCTTTGACCAGAAAAGGTAAACAGAAGCTCGGTAAATTTTTAAGAAACCAAAAATAGGTGCTTTATTTTGAAAGAATGAAAATATGGAATGAAAAATGCATATTTAAGGAAATATTGTTGAAATTTTAGGTCGATATGGTAATAAATGATGGCTATCATGAGGGAGTTTACAGGTTGAAGCGGGTCTCGTAACAAAGTTAGCCTGCATATTGCAAACTCTGGTACAACCCTACGGTTATTAGGTGTCTGGCTAGGGGTAAGAGAATTATTAAAGCTTCGGTTTCAGTGACGTATAAGATCATAACAATGGCCAAAGTGACATTAAACCACCAGCTCGACGAAATAGCAATTTCCTTTGCAATGGAATATTTACTTTTAAAATTTTGCTTAAAGATGTCTAAAATTTTTGTTTTAAAACGGCGCGGCGATGTGTGGGATAACCGAAAGACACTATGAAGATTCTGTTCCACTTGCCTTCATAAATTGTATGTTTGGGAGCCAAGATAATTAATAAAAATAACTTTGTTGCAGATACGTGGGAGGATCGAGGCGAGAATTATCAGGAGTGAAGGAAGTAGTGACCTCCTCGAGGAGGGTTCAGAGGAAGCCGTCTACAAGTGGAAGGTCTGATGGGGGTTCTGGACTCCAAGGAGGTTTGCTAGGGGGTTGCAGTGGAGGAAGTGACGCCCTGGCGGAACTCACCATCGAGGACCTGGCCTCTATCCCTGCCAGCAATCATTCTACCACAAATCACACTGGACATCCCTCCCATCATAAGGTGAGTTTAACTTTCTAATTTAAACAAATATTTCTTGTCGAATCAGCACCGAAAGTATGCCTTTTCGTGAATGTAAAGTGTGCGCAAAGTGGCTTTTTTCCGCCTGGAGACGAAGCCAGGCGCAACCAGATATTTTGTGCCCGCTTCTTCACTCTCCGAATGGAAAAAGCTACTTTACGCCCGCTTCACATGCCTTCAAAGGCAAACCTTTAATGCAGTTTATGGACAAAAATCACTGTGTTCATTAGGTAGTCCTTATTTATATTGTGAAACCAAAAATTTTGAATATTTTTTTTCTCATCCCCTAGTTTTGTTCGAATGCCCAGGAAAATGATTCAACAAATTTGCATATTCTCATGTATCTTTTTGTTTATAAATGTTCATCGTAGTTTTTAAGATAATTTTTCATTTCTTAAAGCATTAAAAATTGTTTAAATCATATTTTTTCTCTAAAAATGCGAAAATCGTTGCACACTCGTCGTCGATTTCCAGACAAAAAAAATACATATTAAGGAAAGTTGTTTAACTTTCAGCCAAGTGCCTGTTTGAATTGTGAACTAAAAAGATTAATTTTTAACCAAGAAGATTAATTATCTACCAAAGAAGACGAATTTTCAACAAGATACATGAACGTGACTTTTTAACCAAATAGTTGGATTTTCAACCAAAAAATATCAATTTTCAACCAAAATGAAATAGTTAAATTTTCAGTTGAAAAATTAATTTTTAGTTAAAAAATCCAATTTTTGCAAAAAAAAAGAATTTTCAGCAAAATAGTTAAATTTTCAACTAAAAATATTAATCTTTAACCAACAAAATAATTTTTTGAACAAAGTAGTTCAACTTTCAACAAAATAGTTGAATTTTCAACCAAAACAGATTAATTTTCAACCAAAAAGTTGCGTGTTTTACCACAAAAGATTACATTTCTACAAATGCAGATGAATTTTCAAAACAGAAAGACCAATTTTCAACAAAACCGAAGCAATATAATTATTAAAAATAATTGTATTTTCCTATTTGAAAGCATAAAAATGATTAATATAGTAATTTATTCTAAACATACCTTTTAGAATTTGTGAATTTCAACATATATCTATAAACAATATTCAGGTAATTAAAAAAATTTTAATCGTTTCTAAACTTCAAAAACTGGTTAAATAATTCATTGTGAGAAACAAATAGATACTTAAACACGATAAATTTAAAGATGATTTAAACAAATATTTGAACTGTTAACACTGAAATACGAATTCATGACTTGAAGAAAACACCATGATTTAAACATTTTTAGAGAAAATAAGAAAATATTGTTTAAAAAGCTAAGGGGAACCACAATAAACAAAAGAAATACATAAGAATATTCAAATTTGTTGAAAAATTGATAAAGAAATACGTCTTTTCTATCTTTCTCCAAGCAGCTATGTATTAAAACATATAAATATTATTTAAACAGTTTAGAAGTTATTGAAACAAATAATATTTTTTACATTCAGTATAACTCATCAAACACCTATAATATATGCCATTTTTTTAATGTGATCATTAAACTTACTATTACGCAAAACTCTTAAATAGGACTTAGGGGGGATTTTTTAGGGCCCCATAAGAGGGTCTTAAAAGTTTGTAATATTAAAAATCATGGCTAATTCTTATGTCCTAAAGTTTGAATCACGCATTAAGGAGAAGTTGCCATTGTACTATGTTTAATCAATTGAAAACTCCATGGTCTTTGGGGCATGGGTTAATATTAATCGATTTCGCTCAAATTTGAAGGGAATAATTTTCTGGGCATTCTAAGAAAACTATGCAGTGAGAACCAAAAAAAATATGATTTTGAAAAGTAAGGACCACCCTAGTCTGCACCATGGGCGAAAGGCGATAAGAACTTGTGCGTCAGTCGCCTTCTGTCGCCCTTTTTAACTTTTCGAAAGCTTATGAATTTCCTCGTCAAAAGACCCTTAGGTGAGATATTTTTTGATTTTTTTAAGATGATATATCACGTAAGAAGATAAATAAAATCCAGAATTGAATGAGTGGCACGTTTCAAAGTGTAGGAATTACAGAGTGAATGACATATGCCCCTGAATGAACTAAAAGGGAGGTGAGAATTTCAGCGGATTGGATAGAGTTCAACCAAAAGGTATCGATTTCAAAGGAAGCTGAATCAACGTAGCAATCGGCTTTGATTAAAAGGGGTTATCTCGCCAGTATAGGCACCTGGTTCAAGTAAACGCAGCCATCAAAGTTAAAAACAGTGAATAGCAAGCCGACAGTTGCAGTTTAACACAGCGACAGTGGCTTCTGATCTTGCACTAGATTGTTTTTGTTCCCCTGCAATTTTAATTGTCACCATGTGCACTGGTCGCGTGCTCAGTGAACGTTTGGACGCGTTTAATTACCGTAATAATTTATCGAGACTTTATCAACGGGCGTAAAATCTAGCCAACTATAGGAGCGAAGTTTCAAGGATCGTTACTCGCTGATGCGACGAGCGCACCGAGCTCGAATCCAGCAATAGGTATTTGTTCTCTGTACGCGATTACATTGTATATATACTTAGTTAATCCCTGCGATTAATCAGCGAAAAACTTTTCCCGTTTATTAAACTTGATTGAGAATCTGCATTTCATTAGTGGAGTTTATAATGGTTAAAAGCAATTATTCAGATATTTAGTTTGGATGATGTTTAAATTTATCGCAAACACGACTTTATACTATAAATATATACTAGGGTGATTTATTTTATAAGGAAAAAGAAATGGTTTTCGAAACTAAATGCGTACACTAGCCTAAGTTTTACCTTTTTGGTGAACAAATTTTTTGCTGTTTATATTTTCACAATGTCTTAAAAATGCATTTATTCACTCAGAGAAAAAGTTTTCTTGTAATAAAAGCATCGTCCTCTATCGTCCCTATTTTATTTTGAACTGCGTGAAAATCTATTTTACACAGGCGGAATTATTTGGCTGCAAGATTAGACGAAGCTTGTTGCAAAGAGTTAATGTTTGCTGCAAAAAGATTCTTTTTGAGACAAATGAAAATCCTCGTAACCTTAAATTTAAGAGGAAATTCCATTTGGTGTCAAGAAACATTTTTCTAGAAGAACTTGACATAAACGGTGTATCAATTACAAAATACATTTAGTAAATTTTAAAAAGTTACTTATCATAGAAAAATGTGAAATAAGTATAAAAAAATATTATTTTCTTCAAGAATGAGTAAAATCTTCATTAAGAGTTATTTAAAATGATGGCAATATAAAAAAGATGCTTTTAAATAAATAAAAATTTAATACATGCATTTTCAAGGCATTGAGAACATACAAACAACAAAAAATCAACAAAAAATACCACAGTCTTAATAGGGGACCTCTAAACCATACCTGATTTTGAATTTTTTGTCGAAAAAATGTTTTCACTGGTGGCACCATTTATAATTTGAAGTATTAAAAAAAGAATCTTCAAATTAACGAATATAATGCGGAGCGATATGCTAAATTTGAAGCGTTTAAAATTGAAAATTCAACATTCAAATTTGAAGAATTTCCATCGCAAACGTTTAACATTGAACAAAATCGAAGCTTTCAAAATTAGACAGTCTCCAAATGAAAACATTTAAAATTATACAATTCCAAAGTAGAAGCAATAAAAATCGAATAATTTTTATTTCGAGATCTTCAAATAAACAAATATTTAAAAAAAATACGCACTTTACCGCGTTTATTCAAAATTAAAACATTCAACGTAAGTAGACCAATATTACAACGAGGGTAAGGAAAATAAGACAGATTAAAAAAGCTCTGAAAATTGTTGAACTAATTTACAATTTGAAACTTTACGAGGTTGTAAAATTTTAATTTAGACAGGTTTTAATGCTTAAATTAAATATTATACAACTTGACACGCTTTTAACTTGAAATTGTCTAATTTCTCGAAATTTCATTCCCATATATTAATTAGTGTATTTGATTTTGAATGCAGTCAATTTACAATCATTTAAGTATTAAAAGTTTTCCATTTTCAAATTGCACAATTTTGAAAGATTTGAATTTGAGCCAAAAAATGTTGAATTTTGCAATCTAAAAATTGTGTCTAATTTCAACGCTTTCTGTATAAAATTGTTCCTTTTAAAAATCCAGTACATAATTATTCAATTTCATTTCAGTGGTCACCTTGTACTTGAATACTCAAAATGTCGGTAAATTCCGGTAACAGAAATCTACAGAGAAAGTTGTATTTCCTGACGAGCAATATTAATAAAATTGTAAATTTAAAAAGCCCCTTTTTCATCAAATGATTCACTATTTACAGGATCTGATATGAACCTATGGGGTTGGTACTGTATCTTGAAACTTGACCGAATCTCTACTTTTCATATACAGGATACAGATATATGCACACACATTAAATCCACATAGAGTTCTGTTAAGGGGTTCTTTTCTTCATTCCTTTTTCCCGTATTCATTCTCTCCGCATTTCAATATGCCCTTCTGCTCACATCTCTCCTAATTTTCTCCCTCTTTGTTTCCTGAGAAATAATACGGCCTCGAGTCCTCCAGGTTGCGTCTGCAATGTCCATTTTACTCATCTCTTCCGTAGCCTCATCAATGTTTCGTGCTTTCCCTATTCTCCAACCCCATAATATCAGAGCCTCTGCTTTTCGTGCTGTTAATGACTGAACTAGATCTCGTATTATGCAGGCTTGACTTTATTATGCTCTGGTTCTTTCATCCCTTTCAATAGAATATAAACCCAAAAATACTCTTGCTTAAAAATTTCGCTGGAAAAATATATTTCTCTCTATATTTTGCAGAATCATTATTTTTCTAGAGGCCTTTCACATCTGATGAATCCAATTTAACGAATTCTACAAGAAAGTAGAGACTTGGTAGCTCTGGAAGAAATAAAATTTAAAATATTCTTCATATTTTTAGTTTCCAAAATTTAACTTCTAAAGGGAACCACTGCTGGCCTCGGTTAAGCTTAATCAGCGTGGGTGTAGGCTACGAAAAACCTAGAAATCAGGGCAAAGTCTGGAAATTTTATTGGTCAGGGAAAGTCAGGGATTTTGAAAAAATCAGTAGTTTAAATAACTGTCGAGGATAATAAATTTAAAATTTGGCATTTTTATTCCGTTTATAAAAGATTCTATGTTAAAAATGTTACAAGATTAAGATTCTGGTCTTTGAATATTAATAGCCAGGAAAAAATTAGGGATCTTTATGAATAGGGTCTTTACACGGGGAGGTCAATGTTCGCAGGACGAGTAGTAAAACCATGTCCCTTGCAAACATTGAATTCGACGTGAAGACATGTGTAACTCTACGAGTGATGTATGATATTTTATTCGAAATCAGTATGATATGAGACTATAGGGACCCCTGAAAAGTGAGCATTAGGTAGCCCTTTACCAAAATGGTGCGAGAACGTCATATGAAGTGAATGTTTTTTGGCAATGATGAATGATGATGATGATCACTGTCCAAACATTCTTCTGTTTTGTTTTGTTTTCTCTATTTGTCAAATTTGTCGAAGGCAAGCTCATATTTATCTTTCGATTTTTTGGGTAGTAATCTTCATGATTTTGAGTGCAGACCGATTTGTCAAAAAATCATTTTTTGTTGTTGTTGAAGATTCATCGTTTTAGTTGAAAATTCAACTCTTTGATTGAAAATTCGTTTTTTTGTTTGGTAGAAAATTATTTTTTGTTTAAACTCAAAATGTAACAGTTTTGGTTGAACATTGATCACTTTTAGTTGAAAATTCGTCTGTTTTAGTAGAAAAATAATCTTCTTGGTTAGAAATTTCCCCTTTATTGGTTAATAATGCAATTTTTGGTTGAAAATGAACTTTTTTGTTGATAATTCATATTTTTGGGTTAAAAATTCAACTGTTTTACAGATGATTCATATTTTTGCTTGAAAATTTAATAATTTGGATGAACTTTTCGAGGAACTTTTTTCTCTTTCTTGACAGAAAAATCTTCACTTGTTGAAAATGTGTCTTTTTGGTTGGAAAATTCAACTTCTGTGTTGAAAGTTTACCCTCTTTGTTAAAAATTCATTTTTTTGGTTGCAGATTCATCATCTTAATTGAAAATTCATCTTTTTGGTTTAAAATTTGACTTTTTTATTTTAAAATTCAACTATTTGTTTGAAAATTCATGTATTTTGTTGAAAATTATAATTACTTTCTTGAAAATGCAACTGTTTTGGTTGAAATTTAATCTTTGTTGTTTGGAAATTCAAGCATTTGGCATCCCCGAAATACATACGTACAAAAGTGAAACTAGATTTGCAAGCACTTTAGGGTTGAATTTAATCGAGACTAGCCGTGAAGCAAATTTTTCTATCACAAATAAAATTTAATTTAAAGAGAGCAAGATGTATTATTTGGAGCCAATAAAATGTTATTGGACCCTAACTTAAAATAATAATTTCTCTGAGCTGGCTGTTATGAAAGGTATAAAAACTAATGGACCTTCCAGAAGTTCCGAGCCCATTCCTCTGATTCCGGTCATATTTTATTTTTCTATTCGAGAAACACAATATAGATTATAGGAATTGCGAAGAAGGCTCTCAGGGTATACGAGTAAAAAACAAAGAGACTTTAATTCGTCGTCGGTCTTTCTCGGTTACTCGATAGGGTCGTCTTTTAAGAGAGTCGAGGATTCTTGAGCTTTGCCTCGAGGTACTGAAGGAGCTTTTACGATTACAGACGATCAACCTTTAGACTTAAAAGCTTACCTGCACACGTATCCTGCTGCAGAACGTTGGGCATGAATAGTTAGTTAGCGAAAACTGCAAAGGGTCAAATGGTGCGCCTACATAAACTTCGAAACTCATCTTCGATGGTGGCAATGCATAGAATAAAGGTTCAGATTCTTCTGTTGTAGATAACAAGAAATATTGAAAATAAGAATTTAATTTATTTTTGTCCTCAACGTCTGGTATGTTTTGGTTTTCCTCTGAAACACTAACTATTTTTACGGAAATTAACGTTAATTATAAATGTTAATCATTTAAGGCCCGAGAACCACGTTTTAAAACTGTTTTATGTTTTTAATCAAACATAAATACGCAATTATTTTCTCAACAAATGGATCAAGATTATGGGTCATTGATCGAGAAAAAAAGATTGTTTTTTTTGCTCACCCAAGTTTAGTAGCTCTGGGCTAATGAAATACTTTTTTGAGATTGGTATTTTGAATTTAAAGAATTGTTGACGCAATGAAAATGGTTTCGTATAAAAGATGTCATTTAGGCTCTTCGATTTGACACCCTTCAATATTGTAAGAAATAAAATTTGCAAATGTTCTGAAATAATTTCGGAAATTCAATTCAATTAAGTTTAGCAATTCAAAAAGTTCAAGTCTGATAAAAATAATAGTTACTTCCAAAGTTTTATACTGTGACATGGTTTTAATTTAGAAGTAATTAAAATTTGGAAGTATTTTTTTAGAAGCTTGTTCAATTTGAGAATCTTCAAGCGTGTAGGATTTCAAATTTGGAAGTAACTTTACCATCTAGTCTAGATTATCAAAATTCGAACGAAATTGATCGATTCAAAAATTAACCGAATTGACCGATTCAAAACGGCAGTTCTCTACTTAGTTGGTAGGATGACAGTAAAAAACAAATTTTTCTTAAATTCATATCACTTTAGCTTAAATCCAGACAAATTTTTATAAACTTAAACTCAACATTTTAAAGTGTAACATTGAAGTATTTATTCCATTTTACTATGATCATCAGGTTACATAATTCAAAGCCGAAGCTCCAAAGCTTGTAACATTTTATCCAAAGAGGAGGAGGTAAATACTCTTCAAATCTGGGCACGCCTCCACGAAATCCCTAAAAATCCTTTGAAATATATCTTGACATTTTTTTTTTCTTTTGACATTCTTTGAAATCGCTTGAAATCTTGTAAATTCTTTCAAAATTCCCTTAAATTATTCGAAATCCTGTGAAATTCTTCAAAATTGCGTGAAACTTTTTAAAATCGCATAGAAATCCTTTGAAATCTTTTGAAAGCTTTTACAAATCCTCGAAACAAACAAAGTATTTGTATTACGCAGTAAAAAAAATACTTATAATTGTTACATTTTAAAATGGTTGGCAGCCAAATTTTTCTGGATGTAAACAAGATTCATCTGATTTTAAGCAAAGAGGACCTCGTACTAAAAGTACACAATATGTTTTTCCCCACGGAAAAAAATGTATACTTCGAACAGAAAAATACTGAAAAATCAGATCAACGAAACTAAAATATATTTGAAAAAAGTAATTTTTGTTTTTGAAACAGATAACTGTATACCCGACTCATGGATTATCATTTTAAATTTTCGTGGCGGACCCAATAATCATGAAATTTCGCTATAATGGGAATACATTATTAAAAAATATGATAAAAGTAACATTTAATGATAAAACTTATTTATTTATAGTATTTTAAAGTACGAAATGGAATTTAAATGCATTCAATTGAAGTAAAAAAGCAAGACAATTGGTGTCATGGTTACTGGGACTAAGGTTTTGGAAAAATATAAAAATTTAAAAGCGAGTTCTGCTATTGATTCCGCTTATTTTTATTGAAATGAGGTATTTGTAATCTTTAAAATTTGAAGGTAAGCTGTTAATTAATCTATATAGTATCTTTGTTTTAGCGACTTTAAAATGTGATTAATTAATAATAAATTAATAATAGTGAAAAAAATTATGCTGCTAATTCCTATTTTCAATATTTTACCAATATCATTGGTTCAACAAAATACTCTAATAATTTTTCACAAAAAATATAAAATTATTTCTCGTAAAAAGTTATTAGAGTGCATTGGTCTCATTCCTATTATAAGATACTTTAGATTATACAGTATGAACGTGTATTCTGTACGTACACGGAAAAAATTTATCCGTGAAGAAGTCACGAACTTGTAGCTAGGTCTCGGATACGAGATAAAAAAATGAAACATTAAATCCTTATTTCTATGAGAAATATATGCATAAATTTCGAAGTTTCTTACGAACAGTTCGAATTTCCTACGAACAGTTCCTGAAAATTTCAGACTGAAATAAAAAGAGGAAAAATTTTATTTGTGCGATTTAATTTTATATTAATTTATAAATTCGCAACTCAGAAGATTCGAACCTCAGACACTGCTGACTCACCAGTTTCTAAACATAAACCAGGAGTGCGTAAACACGCGCAGCCATCGAGGCCAAACAAAATAGGTATTATAAAACTTCTAGCCACTCATTCGACGAGCTCGAGGCACACATACGAGCGCACACACGCACCGCGCGTGTGTGCGTGGCCCACGTACAGGGCGACTTAGTTTGGAGTTCCCAGATTTGTCGGGCAAGCTCGTGAGTGCTCTGAGAATCTTTTCCCAATCACTCGTAATATTTTTGTAATTATTCACGTAAAAAAAAGTGATGAACCGTTTTAGAATTTTCACATCGAGTTCCTCAATCTTTCTCAAAGTTCGCAGGTTATTTACGAAAATACATAAATATCCGATGAATTTTTCTCATATCCGAGACCTAGCTACTAGTTCGTGACTTTTTTACGGATAAATTTTTTCCGTGTACCGCCACGGCACCACCCCTAAGGCCTAAACCTAAAGTATTCATTCCGAATAACTATAATTTCCAAATAGCAGAAGTAGATTGTCTTTATCAGTCGGACAAAATACAGTCTTTTTGACTGAATGAATGAAAATCGATGAGTATTTAATTCAAACGGATCGATCGGATTTTCTTTAACGAGCGTTGAGATGTATTAAAATCCTGAGACAAATTGCTTGAAGTCCTGGCTCCTGAATTTCCGTGATCTTGATCTTGATCCACGGATTAAGGTGCCTCCTGGGAAGCCGACAAACGACGCCTGTCAGATTCTCATTTCTGGACTACGTGAATCTGAAACAGTCTAACAAAAACGTTGAAGATCAGAGAACGCTACTCTCTGACTTATGCAGCCGGGTCACGGAAGGTCGTCGAATGAAATCAATATCGTAGGGTGAAATAATAATTGTGTGCGTATAGTTACAACGAGGCAGGAGCGCGAGGTTTTACTCAACGAGGTAAAACTTAACGGTTTTACTTTTCCGAGTGCCATTACATTACCCTATCATGCACCGTAAACCGCTCGTTGGTAATCCCTCTGCTAAATGCGGATCTATAGTGTATACTTTACATCAACTAGCTTGCAAATGCATAATCGGTCTTCCGTGAGGCTGATGGAAGGGATTCCAAATCAAATCTTTGATGCGTAAAGTTCAACGATATTTACTGTTCACATGGGAGGGCTTATTAATTTCAAACTAGGATTTCATTTGTAATCCATGAATAAGTGATTAGGTACATTAATTAATCCTACCTAAAAAAAAGTGATGTAACGATATCTCGCGTACATTGTTGTCGAAAACCTGATTGGTTGCGACACTGCGTGAATATGACTTTTAGTTTCTGTTTTCAATTTGTTTACCTATTAATAAAGATCACAAATTCTCTGCACTACCGATTCTGTAAATTACAATTTCCAAATAAGTAATTTTATTTCATGATAAAATTTATTTTCAAATGTTTCTGAACGTTATTGATAAATAACGCTTACCCCTTTGGGGGAAGCGTAACTCGCCCGGTCCCAGCCTCCTTATACAACCGGGGATGAAGGAATTCATATTATGGTAAAAGTAAGCAAGGGATAAATGATTTTTTAATATTAGGTGTTTTCACTTCAACCACTAGCTTACTTCACTTCGTTGAGTGCTGAGGGGAAAACAGGGGACCAAATGCATGCGATTCGGTCGACTTTTTCCCTATTTTGCTAATATCTTCGTAAAAACTAATTTTTTCTGTATAAGCGTAGTTGAAAAATAGTTTTTATTTTTTCAGAACTATTTAAGGAAATAATAAAATGATAATAATTATTACTCATTACGAAAATATTACAAAAATAAAGTTTTGTTCATGCATTTGGCCCATTGTTTTCCCCTCAGCACTCAACGAAGTGAAGTTAGCTGGTGGTTGAAGTGAAAATACCTAATTGTGAAATAATTGAAGATATGAGAATGACAACTGGATAAGGACCACTTGAAGTTGAAACTTTGAATACGTTATTTTAAATGTAACAAAGTGTCAACCTCAGATGGTCCTTATTCAGTTGTCATTCTCATGTCTTCAATTATATTCTTAACATTTTTTTTCACACCTTCAAAGAGACGAGAAAAATGAATTTATGGACAAAAACTTGGAATATTTTAATTTACGAAACGTATACACTGTTGGTAACGGTAAAAAAAATTTCGATACCGAGAATAAGATTTCTGGAAAATTTTTGAATGATTTAGGTTTTATTTTAAAAGATTAATTTTGAGTTTTGAAGATTTCATAATATCTCGGAAAAGAACCTATGGACGATTTTAAGACAATTTTTTTAACTTTGCAGGATTTTAAAAATTTGTAAGAAATTTGAATTATTTCAAAAGATATTAAGAAATTTTCAAAGTTTTGAAAAGATTCGAAAATAATTTAAATCTTGAGAAGATTTAAAAAATGTTAAACAAAATGCAGATTTTGGAAGATTAAAAAAAAAGATTTTGAAGAATTTTGAAAGGTTTCAACAGCATGAAAACAATGTATTAAGATATCAGAGATAATTTAAAATCATTTTTTATTTTAATAGGTTTCAAGGAAATATTTTTTTAAGATTCTGGGAAATTTCGAATGATTTTTTTCTACTGAAAAATTAATTTAAAGAGAAAATTGAAAGATTTCAAAAGAGTTCAAATGATTTCCCAAAATTTCGAAAAAAATGTACATGATTTTGAGGCAATGTTTTTCAATTTTTCAATATTAAAAAATTGTAGAAAAAAATCAACTAAGTTTAAGAGATATTTAGAAGTTTCTAAAAGATACTAAAATAGTGCTAAACTTGAAAATATTTTTAAAGAATGTTAACAGAATTTAACAAAAAAAGCTTTTTCAGAATTTGCATAGGTTTCAAGAAAATAAACAACTTTTTTTTTAAATTCCTGAAAAAATGTTGAATGATTTCTCATTTTGAAAACTTAATATCTAAAGAAAATATAAAAAGATTTCAAAAAATTTCAAAAGATTTATAAAAATGGAGAAGAAAATCTGGAAGATTTCAAGGCAATTTTTAAAATTTTGAAGGCTCTTAAAAATTTTAGGAATAATTCGAGTCAGCTTAAAAGATGTTTAAAAATTCATCTCTTTTGGTAGAAGTTTAATCTTTTTTTGGTTAAAAATGCAACTGTTCGGTTGAAAATGAATCTATTTTAGTTGAGGATTCAACAACTTTTTTGAAAATTTGTCTTTTTTGGATGAATTACTCTCTTTTTAATTTACAATAAAATATTTTTTAGTTAAAATATCAACAATGACCTTTTTTGTTGAGAATTCATCTTTCTTCGTTAAAAATCTAACTATCATTTGGAAATTATCAGAAAAATCTATTAAACCATAGCGATATTTTTACATTTTTTACGAATATTTTTACGTTTGAAGGATAAAACGAGTTTTTTGCCAATTTTACGTTAAAAACCGGGCCATTTTTACAATTTTTGAGATACTGAGGGTTTTCTCCTTTCAAAAAAACCCCATATTTTTTTCTAAAATTTTTTTGGAATAATAGGTACTAATATAATCTACTAACCATAAATTTCCTATTTGGTATTTTCAGGAAATTTTTTTTTCGAAATCTTGCCCTTCTTTCAATTTTTGACATTTTAAGTTTTTTTTTTTGCTCCAGTTTGTCAAGTTTTTTTTCACTCTTTCGAAATCTATTTTGATTTTTTGACAAATTAACACGAAATTTTCTGGAAACAGCTACCTTTTTTCACTGAATTTTTCAGGAGGATGAATAAATAAATACATTCGTGGGAATACAACGTCGATTCGTGTGATATTTTTTTCTTGCAAAAAGGGCAAGGTTTTTTTTCAAAATTTTTTTCTTCAGAATTAGAAAACAATACCAAATGGTATTGTTTTGGTATTATAT
>CAKNYM010053729.1:164932-188545 GCA_932195095.1 Andricus curvator | reverse complement strand
AAAAAAATACGTGTCTCCTTATTTTTCACGTACAAAAACATATTTCATTGGCAAGCCAATCCTGAACATGTCACCCGTTATCCTGCATGATTTGAAATTGATTCGGTCATAAATATACTCAATTTCTTATAATTTGATATCCAATGAATTATAATTTATTTAGAAGATGTAATATATAGAATGAATCCTTCAGTCTGGAAAGATACTGAAATAAATTACAGGGGTCAGTAACCTTTCAGAAGAAACAAAGATTTTTATTTAATTTCAACTATATTCAGGTAATAATTAATTATTATTACTTAATTATTAATTATTTTTAATTTAATTCTAATTTAATATTTTATATAATGTGAATATATTGTACTTTTTTTAACGAGAACGTTAATTATTATTCTATCGGGACTTTTAATTAAGAAAAATATCCAAAAGGGTCGTGAAAAGCTACTTCACTTGCAGATACTCTAACCCTTTCAGTTTAACGTTAAGAATATTTCTCTTGCCAAAATTACTGACTACTAAAAAAACTTACCATATTTAACTAAGTTATTAGCACAAATAATTTCTTAAATCTCGAGGAATTTAAATTTACTCTAGTACGTATTATAAATTTTATGATAATGAGTCGTTTACAGTTAATTAGAGAAATGAAGAAAAAAACATATTCTTGCTCTGAATGTTAATTTTTTAAACATGGAAATTTCTGCTTTACAGTTCTTAATTAAAAATTCCGTCCATCTGCTGTCGAAGTGGTATTCCGTACTTGGCCAACTGTTTTAGTCCCACATTTTGTTTCTAATTTATCTAGTTGTTACATATTATTTGTTCAACCAATTTTTGTATCATCTTTAGGTTTCTTGTCATGAAATTTTTAATAATTAGTGAGATACATAATTATTTTCTATTTGCGAAATCATAAATTTTTGAAGATAAAATCGGCTTTTTTGGAATTTCAAAACGCGTTTAACCTTTGATGCATTTTCATTTTTAAATTTGAAAATCGAAAAAATTTGAAACGAAAGTTAGATCAAGATAAATTTTATGAGCAAAAAAATGTATTTTAAGATAGGTCCAAAAAAAGAATCTTGAGTTATTTCAGATGACAAATGAAATTTAAATATATTTAAAATGTAAATCTAACATTTAAAATTCGAATGTCGACTTTCAAACCACATTATATAATTTTTCAATTTCAGAGGCTACAATCTTTAGATCTTAAACACAACATTTTTATGTATACGAATTGTCTATATCGAAAATGTTTGTGGTCCGCTCACAGAATTTCTGTGAACCTATCCCCTTTCCGCTCCCACATGCTGCGTGTCCCAAAATTCTGTGCGCGCCTTTTATATCAAACTATTCTATCAAAAATTAACTTGAAAAATTGGCAAAACTTTTACTTGCGTTGCTTATAGCATAATTTAAAAAAAAAGTATTTCCTGGAGCAAAATTATATCTTAAAATAAAATTTAGAAAATGGACAAGTTTTTGGCACCAATATTATAATTTCTCCTTCAATTTTGATTCAGATAATGCTTAAAATACATGCGTATGAGTTAAAAAAATATTGATTCATAAAAAAAAGATAAAATGAAGATTTTAACAAATTCTCCTATTTCCGATACCAAATAATGTTATGTTAATGTTATCTACTTTTGCCATTTTTGTATTTATAATATTTAAAATATAAACTACATAAATATCTCAAGAAATATTTTTGTTGTTGAAATTTTTGTCCATAATTGATCATTTCGAAGACATTTTTTTGAAAATGCAGTATTTTCCGAACGAGCGTAGGTATTTAGGCTTTTCTTTTTTATTCGATGTGGGAATTCTTGCTCTTTCAATTGATCCCAAAACAATTAAAACCCAACTTAAATTTTTTTTAGAAATAGATGGTAATATGTATAACATATCTCCTGAGTTTCGTTCTTTGTAAACCACTACTTGATATTGAAAAAAATTATTTTTGAAAAATGGAATGTTTGCATTTTTCTCGGAAACAACGAAAGGTACAAGAAAATGTTTGCATAAAAGTTTACACATCTTGAAAAGTTTGACATAAAAAACTCTTGCTATTTTGTGATATATTGCATCGTTTACGAGACGAGAAAAATAAAAAATTATATTTGAAGAAAAAAATTGTTTTGTGGCCTCAAAAATGGTTAAGCCCTTAGAAAGCTGATATGATGCCCTTTTTCATTGAATTTTGAAAACATGAGAAGAAGCTTTTCAGCAAAACCCCATATTTTTTCTTTTTCCAATATTTAAAAAAATGTCCATCTGATATAAAAAAGGATTCCTATCAGTTTTATGCGGGCTAAAACATTTTTGAGGCCTGCAATTTTTTTTTTAATATAATAATATAATATAATTTCGTTGTTTCTGACAAAAATGCGAGAAATCGATTTTTCAAACAATATTTTTTTCAATTTGATATGTAGTAAATGTTACCGTCTAGTTAAAAAAATTGGGGTTTTTGAGAAAATTCACTCTCAAGGATTTTAGAAAAACAGCCGCCATTTGTTATTTTTCAAATTTTCAATTTTATTTGGGCTCAATTAAAGAGTAAGAATTTCTACGTAGAATAAGAAAAAGAAAATCGTTCCATGTGTAATCGATAAATGCCGATTTGCTAAATACTCATTGAGTATTGATAATACGAATTATAATATATTCATATATATATAATCTTTATAATAAATTAGTAATTTGTAATTAACAATTGTATTGTTATAAACAGCAGTCTGAGATTTTGTAATGGTTTTGAATATTTATCAAGTTAATTTTGTGTGTAGTCTAATTTTAAGTCTTGTACAAGCATTATAAAAATAAATGTAAGTATATTTTTGTAAATGTTATAAACAAATAATATAAATAAATGCACAGTTTAAGCAGTTTTTGAAAGCATGAGGTATTTTTTTTAAATTTGTTTCAGTTGGTTTGCCAATGATATTCCAGAGCAGTGCATTGACATTTTATGAAAAATGTGATTGTTATAAATAAATTGCATAAACAAATTCGCTGTTTGTGCGATTTTTAAAGTTTGAAGTATTTTTTTAAAATTTGATGTACTTTTTTATAATTTGGTTACAGTTGGTTTGCCAGTGATATTCCGAAATAGTGAATTGATATTTTATGAAAAATTTGATTGCTATAGACAAACGGCATAAAAAAATCGCTGTTTATGCAATTCTTTAATGCTTGAGGTACTTTATTAAATTTTTGTTCCAGTTGGTTTGCCAGTGATATTCCGGAACAGTTATTGACGTTCTGTGAAAAATGTGATTGCTATAGACAAATTCGCAATGTAGGTAAATTGAAAATGGTGTGCGTTTACGCTTTTTTCCATAGTTTCTGCATACAGCATAATGTGAAGATTAAAAAAAATTGATCGACTCTAAATAACGAAGAAAAAGAGCTGCAACAGAAATAAAAAGGTCTAGCCGAGAAAGGTTCGAAAAAGAGATCCTCGTACGATCCTGCACACAACTTTTAATTGACCTGCATTGCGAATTTGTTTCACTGCGGTAAACCAATTAAACAAATTTCCAAAAAAAGGTACCTCAAACCTTAAAAAACTGCACAAACAGAGAATTTGTTTATGCCATTTGTTTATAACAATGAGAAATATACTTCCATTTATTTTGATAATGTTTGTACATGACTTCAACTTGGACTACAGACAAAAGTCACTTTATAAATATTCAAAATCATTACTAAATCTTGGACCGCTGTTTAATGCATCAGAAACTTCAACATTTTAATTTTTGCACAGTGTATACCTAATTTCAAAAATGTATAAACTTTCTTTAAAAATCGGCTCTCACAGATCTCTTAAGAATGTAACTTAGCTTTCGTCTACAAAAAGTTGAAAATCGGTTGAAAATATAAGCCGAAATATTATTTTGAACATTTTTTCATCCAGTGTCCACACTGTGCGCCACCCATGTTTCCGTAATTAATATTTGACTATCTACGACGTTAAATTTTCACTTCCGGGTCTATTTCTTGACTCAAAGTTATTAATTCATGAAATATTATCTAAATTGAATTGAAAAATAAAATAATAGTCAACTGCGGATGTAGATTATCGTGAAATTAGCATTTCTCATCCTACATGCAGTGGTCAAAAAAGAAAAAGAAAAAGAAGAGAATGAGGATCGTAAAAGTGGTTCAGACTAGTCCGAAGAAGGGGGATGGTAATGGGGAGAGTGTAAAACGTTCCTTTTTTATGACACACGGTATAGATAGGCGTATTCGGCGGTTGCTGTGGTGAAGGTGGGGCATTATGGCCAACATCGCCTACGCTACAACACTACAGTCCTACAACCCGCAGTTTGTGTTTCACATTCAAGCATTGCGTACACGCATCCTGGAAACCGGGGGTGTAACCCCTTATTTCAACCCGGTCCAAATAACGTTTAGTTTCCGCGCAATAATGCCCTAGGCTGTGCCATGTTTACCCCAACACCACCGAGACAAGTGACCCAAATATTTTCTGACCACCTCTGTTCATTGAGATTTCTCGCCTGGATTATTATTAAAACCAAGTGGAAATTGTGAAGAAAATTATGGTGCCAAAGGAAAAGGAGGACTGGAGTGTGCTTTACAAAAACTACAAAAATTCTAAAGTACAGAGAACTCTTTATTTTCTCTTTATTTGTTATATGAAAAATTTGGTTGCCCTTAAGTATATGGGGACCGTTTTAAATAACAAATCTTCCAGGATTAGTTATTTTGAACTAAAATTATGTATAATAATCTTTAAATTCATTAATTCACTTTGTCCACATTGAAACTCTTATGTTTCCGCTCGTTTTTGGTGTGTTCCTTATGTTGCAAATTTTTCTGTCATATGAATGTGACAGTTTGTTAGTAAATATACGTCAATTTGACATCTTATAAAATAATTATTGTCTTTAACATGAAGTTGTTCGGATGGAAATGCCTTATCATTCATTTTCAAATTAGGGACTGTACTTAAATTACGTAACGCGTTTTTCTTTTGTTTACATCGTTGTATACCTTTTAGTTTCAAGACAGTTTTATTCTCGTCTTTATTTAAATAAAAGAAAAGCGCGTTACGTAATTTAAGGTATTTGTCGTGCGGAAAATCAGATTTATGAAAAAAATATTTTTTCTATGATTTTAAGAATAAAAATAATACTACTGAACAAAACGTTTACTTTAAAAATGCTTTTTTAATTGAATTTTTTTTTTAATTTATTAAATATATTTAAAGATTATTTACTAATTTTCAAAATTGGAAACAGTAGAGTTGTACGGAACGTTTTCCCGGAAAAAGTAAGACATTATTTATTGAAATTCAAACACTTTTTAAAAATTGGTAAGAAGATAATTATTTTTCGTAAAGTTTAAACTTTTTAAGTGAAAAATGATGTTTTTTTCTCATATGACATAACTGATATCATTTCAATTCTTAAAATCATAGAAAACTTTTTTTCTATAGTCCTGATATTTGGCACAATTATTTATTTTGCTCATTAGAATAAAAGGATTCAATTTTAAAAATTGTGATGAACAATTCGAAATTTAATTTTTCTTTGAACGACTTAGTTTCAAGATCCATATATTTATCATCTTTAAAACTTCTGTAATTTCAATTAAAATTATAGTTTTGAATTCGCAATTCTAAAACAGTTTAATTTTTTAGCCGTTCAAACTAAAGTTTTTTTGGCTTAAAAGCTTAAGTTCGAAAATATTTAGTTTGAATTTTCTTAATTTTTGGAAGTTTTCAATTTCGAAGTTAACAATCTTGTAGTTTGAAATTCCAAAATTAAGAATGTCAGAAAAATGTCACTACTAAAGCTTTTAAAATTGCAAAATTTCATATTCTAAGCCTTGATAGTCAGTTTTAAATTTAATAATTTTTTATTTGAATATTCTGAGTCGTTTGGTTTTAATTTTAAACATACCAAACTTTCTTGCTTTTCTTAATTCTTCGGGATCGTGGAATATCAAATTAAAAGAGTTGATAGTGGCACAATTTGCAGCTTAAGGAATTTTTAATTAAACAATTTTGAATTGAATTCCTCCAGAATAAATTCAAAACAATGCATAATGAAGACAATAATTTCTCAATTTCGAACCTTAAATATGAGAAGATTTTATAAATAGGCATCGAAAATTGAATTTTTTAAAATTTGAAAATGTTCCAAAATATTGAACATTTTAAACTCAACTTGAAACAAACAATGTTGAATTGAAAGGCTTAGAATTGTGTAAATTAAAACATTGAAATCATATTCAAGAGCAATCTTGTTTTGTATTCTTTTTTTTAATTGAATTTTAATTCAAGATTTTACAAAATGAACCATTTAAAATTGAAAAATATTAGATTGAAAAGGTTAAAATTGAATAATAATTCTAAATGAAGTGTTAAAAATTACACGATTTGAAATTAAAAAGTTAAAAATTATGTTGTTCAAAATCAAAATAGATCAAAATGAAACTATGTGAAGTTGATCCTACAATAATTCAATAATTTCTTTAATTTTGAATGGTTACAATTATTTTAGAGTTATGAATTTTCATGTTGAACGCAAAATTGTCAATTTTTCCCTTTCATGAGTTTTAATTTTGCAATTAAAATTGAAATATTTGCATTTTTTAAATTATAATGAACAATCAAAATTTTTTAGTTTTTAAATGATATAAATTCACCTAAAATAATTGAAATTTTAAAGCACAGAGAAGTTTTGATATCACAATGTTTGGTGACTACACATTTTTTCAGTTTTAAATAAAGTTCCGATTCGTTTAATTTTCAACGTTCCGTGGTAGAAATTTTTTTTTTCTAAAGTTTCCCATTTACAATCACTTATTCTTTTAAACTTATTTCAGAATAATTCAATTTCGAGATTCTTCAATACAAAATAAAATTGTTCAAGTTTGAACACTTTGAATTAGAAGTGATACAATTTGAACTCCTTTCGAATGAAATTTTTCAATTTTTCAGCTAATCTAAAATAGTTCGAATTGGAACGTTTTCAGTTCAAAATCGTTCAATATATTTTTTTTTAAATTTCAAATGCTTTCAATTCCAAATTGTTAATTAATAATTATTGTTTCAAAAATGCGAAATCGTACGCCCATGTTAAAGTTACATACACTTGCTATAGAAAAAGCCTTACGAATTAGAGGGGGGGGGGGGGTATCTAAAATTTTAAAAATAATTCTTACGTAATTAATGGACGCTTTCTTGTGGCACTCGCCAACTTTAGATGCGTTTTTCTCAAAAAGTGGATTTTCGATGTTGGCTATTTGACCATATACTTAACTCCATACTATGCAATACTCCATTTCTCGCGTAAGCACACATATCATGATTAATAGAATACAACTAGTTGTTGAATTCAGTTGGATTTTGCATTAAATTTGTATGTATAGGTAGACAAGAGTAGATTTCTTCAATGCAAAATATCTGATATTACAAATTTTCAAATTCTCTTCCTGAAAACGTATGATATTTTTTCTTTTCTCGTAAAAGTATACATTCGAAGCAATTTTCACCCAGAATCGAGAGCGCTAAACTAGATTCGCGAACTCGAGAATCAGGTGAACCCAAACCTAGAAGGCAGGGATTTCGTTTGTAAAAAATGCAGGACCTCGTGCTCTTGGAACTCGAGCAAGGTCGTCTTCCTTCTTCCTCTGCTCGAATTTGCTCCCTTGAACTTTGACACGCAAGACACGTTCACATGGTCAATAAACCAGGAATGCCAGAGCAAGTAAAAAATTGATGTTCGCATTACGTGATATCCTCACGACAGGTTCCTATCAACGGTAAAAGATTGTGTTGTCACCTTAAAAACTTGATTAATTAATGTGAAAAATAGTTTCGTGTGAATAAGTGTGAAATCCGCATGGAAAGGCAGAAATTAGATGGTGAGTTTTTCGAGGGAAAAGTCATAAATCAGGTTTTTTTATTATTCCTTCGTATATTTTGTCGTAAAATACTTTATGAGCATTCTTAATTTATTAAAGATTTTTTAGATTCAGACTAATTTAGTTTTTAGAGATCCAGGATTCTTTATGGGATCGTATATTTTATTTTTTAATAGATGTTTAAACATATTCAATCTTTGAATGCAAGTGTGGATGATTAAGAAAAATAAATGTGAACCAAGTCCAGTTTTCAAGGCCGTTGGGCTGAAAATAAAAAAATATCTATCTCTATTTTTATTGGATTATTTTAGTGTTAAGATAAATCTGCTGAATCCATAAATAAATGTTAAAAATATAGAATCGCTACAAAATTTAATCTTGTTTATTTTGATTTCAATAGCTTGAAAAGTTGCATATTTTTGTCTTATTGCAAACTCTTGTTTTTTACGATATTTTATTTTTCCTGCCTTGACTTATGCATGTAATTGATTAGAAAAACCTTCTGTAACGAAGGAATAAAACTTAAAATAATAATTATTATAAAATCTGAAATTACTCGTGTCCATTTGGATACATACATACATTGATTAGCAGTTCGAACTCGAAAGTTCATTGCCTCACTACCCGATTCGGGTAGTGTTTCTAGGTGGATATTTACTACCAATGTGGGCCCACCACACCCACGACGCGACGGGCCAACAGCACGCAGGTATTCCTGAACGGTTACCCATCCAAGTACTAACCGCGCCCAACAATGCTTAACTTCAGTGATCTTACGAGAACTGGTGTTTCCAGCGTGGTATCGCCGTTGGATACATGGCATTGTTTAATGCTTCTCGGTCGATCATCGAAGTTAAGTAACGCTCAGCGCGGTTATATTCGGATGGAGGCCATCCCATTATCAGCTTCTCTTGGTGTAAATCCGTAAATGATTGTTTATTGAAAGGATTAAAAAACTTTTTTTTTAAGTTATGACAAAGTTATATATTTCTAAATTAATTATATGAGTCATAATATTGTATAACATTAATTATTATAATAACAACTTCATAGCAAAGCATAATTTTTCTCGAAACTTATAGTTTTTAATAAAGCAATCTGAACCGATATAATAGAGAATCTGCATATATGTCATGAATACGGATTATAAATTCGGATTAAACACTTTAAACAGGGTGTCTACCCGACGGGGAAATCGGAAAACCAGGAAGTAACCGGAAATTTTATTCACTGGCAAGGATTTTCTTCTAAAATGTACTAATATGCAAATTAATAGTGGTTTTATATATTTTATTACTCTAATTCTGAGTTGGAACAGTGAATTTTCTATAAGAATTCTAATTCTGATTTGGGATAAGGGATTTCAGTAAAGTATTATGATTTCGACTTTGAGATAGGAAATTGTCTAAAAGATGTATAATTCTGAGTTGGGACAGGGAGTAAATGAAAAAAATATAAAAAATCACGTAAAGAATTATAATTCTATGTTACGATGTGGAATTTCAGTAAAGAAATATAATTCTGAGTTCATGACGGGAAATTTCCGTGAAGATTTATAATTTTTACTTTGGGACAGGGAATTTTAGTAAAGAACTATAATTTTGAGCTTGGAACAGTGAGTTTCAGTAAAGAAATATAATTTTGACAATTGGGACATGGAATTCCCGGAAAGGATTGTAATTTTGACTTTGTTACAGGGAATTTCTTAACAAAATATTATTTTGACTGTAGGCTAGGTAATTTCCGCAATGAATTATAATTCTGAGATAGAACTCGGAATTTCCGTAAAGAATTATAATTTTAATTTCAGGTTTACTTTGGAGCATGGAATTTTTGACATGAATAAGACTTTACTGAAGTATTTTAGATCAATAGAGACTGAGATAGTGAGTAAAATAGTGAGTAAGGGCAATCTAATTTCTGATTTTTGCCAATTTTCATAATTAAACTTTAAATCCTGGGAAAAACTATGAAAATAATGGTAAAAATTCAAAGTCACGCAAAATGAACCTTGAGATCTCCTCTTTAAAATGAGCCCAAGAAAGTATAAAAATGTTTACTGGTTCTCGAATTATCATTAAAAATATAGAGACATGCGCAGTAGAAAATCGCTACATTTTTGATAATAATTCGAGAACCAGTAAACATTTGTATAGTTTTTTGGGCTCATTTTAAAGAGGACATTTTAGGGTTCATTTCGTATGAGCTTCAAGTTTTTATCATTATTTTCATAGATTTGACCAGGAGATGAAGTTTAATCATGAAAAATGGCAACAATGAGAAATTAGACCGGAGTTGCTCACTCACTAACTTATTCAACCTTATATCAAAAATACTTCAAATAGGGGTCATTTTATACGCAATTAAATAAACTTCCCAATGCTTTTTTATAAATTATTATATCCTTTTTTTCGGAGATATCCTGCGAGAAGTGAGTGCATGTTTTTAATAGCTAGTTTTTTTGGTGTTCTCATACTCCTGGATAACATTTCCTAGATTATTTCTTCTCGTACTTTAATCCCAAAATAGTTTTCCGAAAATTTAAAAATCCTAAAATAAGAATTCGAGACAAATTTACACAAAAAAATAAACTCAGAAATCCAGGATTGTCTTTTTTCCTGAAGTCTACAAATACCCAGCACAGGTGGATCTTTCCAGCCTCTGGGACGTCTCCGTTTATTTAGATTTCCATGAAGGGTTGAACATGAAAGAGTCTGATCATGAGAAGAGTTTATTGTTCCTTGCGTTTTTCGAACTCGTAAAAATTGTGGGTTGACATAGAATCGTTGCAAACAGTTCCAAAAAAGAAATTCTTAAGACGCAATAGGTAAAATGTTAGCCTATAGGGAGTCTTTGTTTCAGTCGCTATACGAACCTTTACGACATGCCGTAAAAGCGGAACGAACATGGAAAGGTAGCTTCCTATTTCTACCCCCATGAGTCACTACATCACTATATCGGTATACCCTAAGCTAAGGTCGGAATCTACACTCTACACACAACATAGGAAAACTAAGAGGGATAGATATGCATGATAGACAAGGAAAGATATGGGGAAGTGGAGTTACCACACCCACCCCTTCAAATACTATGCCTATGCGCACCCACCCCTCTGAATCATGCTGTGGGGTTCCGGGTGTGCTATATGTTGCTACATCTCCCGCATAAAATTCGAGAATCGATATCGCCGAGTTGACCTCTCGAAAAGTCCTTGACAGAGGCAAACTGAGGTCACCAGACGCTAATTAATGCGACGATAACCCTGGAATTTCCAGCTTTATAGATTCTACAGAAGTGCAGTCTTCTCTAATTATGTTGTTTTGTGGCTACTTAAAAGTTGAACTTAACGAAGAGTCACATGGGTTCATTAGTCGGAAATTAAATGAGTTCAACGGAATTATAGGAATTCTGGCTTTAATTATTATAGTCTTTTGAAGATTAGATCAAGGGTTGTTAAATCAGAACTGACACGCGATCTGAAAATTATGTCAGAGAAGCTTTAAATAATGATCTATTAAACAATTTTTTTTTGCAACCCCCACTTCGAAAATAAGGAGTTCCATCCCTATACATGATGTTTAAAGTACTTCAATCTAGCAGGATGTGCGAGAATAATATTGGCGCATGCGCACTTTGAAACACATATATTTTGCGAATCATAGCAATTAAGGCACATGTGCACTAGGTTGGTCAAAAAATGAAAATATTAAAAATTAAAATTGCTCTCGAAAATATTTGTTTCTTTTGAAGAAAAACTAATGTAGTATTTTGAGTTCAAACGAACAATACTTAGTACTCCCTCATCGGCCTTAAAACTTAAAGCTTCCTTGTTTTCGACTTTCACAAAAATGTGAAATGGATTATTTTCTTGAATGTTTACCGTGAATTCAACGGTGAAATTGGATTTTTAGGAAAATTAATCTTAGTTGGCGTTTTTTACCATATACATTAATCAATGCATTTGAATCTTCCTTTAGATTTTAAATGTATAATTTCTAGACGAATTCATTGACCTATAATAAAGTACCTTTTGGTGTTCTAGAATTAATGTATAACAAATCATATTATTGCGAACAAGACCCATTAAGATTAATTTTTCTAAAAATCTAACTTCACCGTTGAATTCGCGGGAAAAATAAACCACGGAACTGCGGGCCATCATTTCTAGAAGTTAGTAAATCCGCGGTAACTAATTCCAGGTCCCAGTGTAGTTGGTTTTAGCTCAAATTTATACATCATTTTTTCTTCAAAAGGAACAAGTATTTTTGAGAGCACCCTCAATTTTTCGAATTCTATGCCTTTGCTATTATTTATGGACCACCCTAATGCGCACTTTAGAGATAATCAACTATAATCAAGCTACTCGTGTGATCGTCTATTTTCCGCACTTGTATCACAAATAGCTATTATTTCTTCTATATTTTTGTCTCTTCAAAGTTACCGTATTAACGCTGGAACATTTAGACTTTTTCGTCATATATATTTTTTTTAATTCAACCCAAGGAAACTTTTTACTATAAAAAATAATTAAAACAAACATTGACTTTAATAAATTTTAGTCCTATCGGTACACTTAAATTTTGATCAAATTGTTACAAAAGCGAGAAATTCAGTGTGAAGGTTCCTGTTCGCATTAAAAAAAACTTTTTAGACTGGGTGCCAACATTTTTCTTCAAATGCTGCACTTCTTCAACTAATTAAAATATTAAAGTTTCCGATTCTGGTAAGGGTGTTCACACTATTTCGAATTCCGCCGTAAAATTTGAAAAAAGTTCGGAAAATTAACACAATGGCAACGATTTTTCTGAAAATTTAAAGTTACAATTTTTCAAAAAATTCACAATACACGAAAAATTCAAGACAGAAAAGTAGTTCCTCTTTAAACGCTCTGCAAAAAGTTCCTTTTCCACTTTTCGGTATTTCCGACCGTTTTCGAAATACGCATATATATGTACATATAGGTGCGCTGGTATACATACATTTTAATCTTAAATTAATATTTTTGCTTTAATAACAATAGATATAAAAACTTCAATTGACAACATTTTTTTTTTATTATCTAAGAAAAAAATGATTTTCGAAAACGTTGCCCAAAGTGATATAAAGTATATCAAAAAGTAAAGGAACGGTTTGCAGAGCGCCGTTTAAAGAGAAACAATTTTGCTATTTAGACTTTTTTCGTATTTCGCGTATTTAAAAGAAAAATTGGATTTTTTCGAGGAATTTTTTGTTTTCAAAAGCGTCATGTTATTAATTCTCAACTTTTTTCAATTTCTTTTGCTGAATTTGAAGCAGTGCGAAGTCTCTCACTACAGAAAAATGTATGTTTCAATTTGAGCAAAATTGTAAGTATCTTCAGTGTACCGCTTGTACTACTAGTATAATTTCAGATATTCCAGATATACCAACATTCTTTAATAAATGAGAATTCCCTTACCATGAATATGCTTCGCGAAAGAAAATAAGTGCCACAGATTGAAAGAATTTACTATCAATAAAATAATGAATTGCAGTTAATTTAATGTAAATAAACATTTAAAAATGAAGGTTTCAGTAACGTTGAACAATAAAGTCAAATGACTCCCCAAGCAAGCAATTGAATGATTAATAAATTCCTGTGAAAGTGACTTTTTTGTGGTAAATACACATATGTTTCTGCAACAAGAGTTGTAAAATGTGAACGTAAATAATTCTTGAATAGTCAAATGTCAAATGCATTCCTTTCTGTTAGGATTTATATGGTAGTAAGACATTCTTCAGTTCAAACACAAGTTTAAACTGTTTGAAAACCACGAGGGGAAACCTATATTAAATTTAATGCATAATAAAATTCTTTTAAAATAAAAGTTTGTATAATAACATTGTCAGTTCTACCTTTTTTAATAAAGCAAAAATGATTAGAAGAAAAAAAGTAACAAAGATAACTTTGATACCTGTTTCTAATGATTATCATATGTCGTGTTTTTTATCACAATGACTGCTCTATAACTTCCAACACCTGTTGAAACAGGAAATGAATACAAAAACAGTTGACAAGAATTAACTCAAGTAATGATTCAGAACAGCAATGGAAAATTTATCAAATATCTCTATCAATAAGAAAAGCCATAAAAAGAAAACATAACCGATTAATAAAGGCTATCAACCCTTATGAAGTAAAAAAGAAAAATAAAGATTAAAAAAAATAATTTAATTGAACTACAAAATGAAAAATGATATATGTACCAAAACGTAGGGCCGAAAGTCCAGCGTAGGGTCTAAATAACCAGATTTTCCTAATTTTTCTTATATTTTAACCACTGATACCAAAAAAAATGTATTCTTAACATAAAAAATGTTTTATTATTAATTAATTAATCTTTTAATGTTTTTTATGTTTTATCTCAATTATACATGCCAAGAGCTTCAATTTTATCCATGTCCGAAGAAAATCGGACTGAGAGAAAAGCTTTCTGCTGCGGGTCCGAATAACCAACATTTTTGCATTACTCCTATTTTTCATATTTTTCAACCACTAATATAAAAAGAAATAAAACTGTAACATTAAATTTTATTTTTTATTTCAATCCTACATGCCAAGAAATTCAATTTTTGCCATCCCCGAAGAAAATCGGACTAAGAGAAAGGCTTCCAGTATAGGGAATTTAAATAAGAAGCAGATTTTTCCCAAGGTTCTCAGTATTATTCTACGCTCCGTAGTGGTCACTTTATGCGACGAATATAAAACCTTACGGTCGTAGATTGAACAGTTTTTTAGGCGAGTTCAAAGACGAACAGACGCTGGCACGAGATTATAAGGGTTTCCTATGAAATCCTAAAAATCCTGAGTCGCCATGCCTGCTATAAAAATTTGCCGCCTAGACCATGGCCACTTTGGCCTCTGAGCTTGGGTGTAAATACACTACCAAAACACGTGTCCCTAAGTGCATATTTCTGTTTTTAATGCTGGTTTTATATCTGTTGCAGAGGGTGCCAGGAGGTGGTAGCGTGGTCGTGGGGGGTGGCAGTGGCTTGGCCACCCCCCCAGGGGTACAACAGGGTAACAACCTCGTCTACCGGGTGGTAAGTTCGAGGCATCCTGGCAGTAGTCATCATTCGCACATCAAGAAATCGGATAGCTCTCAACAAACTGAAAACTCGGCCTTCAAGCATCAACAGCAACAGCAACAACATCAACAGCAGCAACAACAGCACCAACAGCAACAACAACATCAGCAACAGCAGCAGCAACAACAAAATAATTCAAATAGTATTTCTAACAGTCAGCAATGGAAAAAATACATCGAAGCAGGAGCAGCCAGAGACAGAGACAAGGAGGGTGCACCCCCGAGTCCTAGTCCCTCCAGACGATCACAGGTAAACCCTAACATTCTAAAAATCTAATCAGGTCACAAATTTTCAACGTTTATTCTAATGGTTGTCCTACTGTGACAGGGTTGCTACAATTTCCATGAGCGTTATAAGTTTTTCTTTCAGGAATAAAAAACAAGCTTACACCTAGGCCTAGGGGATCAATAATATTAATGCAAAACAAAAATTTTTTCTCAATTTATTTGAAAGACGATTTGGAAGGAGTGGGAGGGGGTTCTTGAAAAACCTTATGTTTCTTATGAGGATTGGGGGAGAGGGGAATTGAAGGATCTTACGTAAGAAAAATGGTTATTAAAAGAAATAGTAAATCCACATATATTACAAAATAGATGTAGCAGTATTGCATTTTCAACAGAATAGAGGAAGTTTTAACCAAATAGTCAATTTTTCAACCAAAAAGATGAATTTTCAACCAAGAACATTAATTTTCTACCAAGAAAGACGACTTTTCAACAAAATACATTAAGTTTAAACTAAAAAAGATACATTTCAAGTTAAAAAATTATTTTTAACCAGAAAAAAAGGAATTTTCAACAAAATAGTTATATTTTCAACCAAAGATACGAATTTTCTACAAAATAGTTAAGTTTTCAACCCGTAAAGATGAGTTTTTAGCAAAAAAGTTAATTTTGAACAAAACTGTTAAATTGTAAAGAAAAAAATGGTCAATGCCGAGCGCCTACAAAAAAGGGTTTTATAGTCTATTAAGAGGTTAAATTTTCAATAACAAAAAAAATTATTTGTCAAACAAAAATTTTTAAAAACACATTAAAATATTATTTTTTGTGCTTATTTTCCTTAAAAAAAGGTTAATTGAGTCTTTTTTCCCCTCCCATACTTTCCCTTTCCTCCTCCCCCTACATTCCCGTTCCCTCACTTCCTCTCTTTGGAAACTACGAAACCCTAAAAAGCAAATGTTCTACAAAAAAGTTGAATTCTCAACGCGAAAATATGAATCTTCCACCAAATTAATTGAATTCTCAGCCCAAAAAAGACGAGTTTTCAACAAGATAAAACTAAAAAAGATAAATTTGTAAGCAAAAATTAAATAGTTACATTTTCCGTTTAAAAAATTCATTTTTAGTAAAAAAAAAATAATTTTTAACAAAATAGTTGAATTTTTAAGAAAAAAACGATATTCCAACAAAGTGGTTAAATTTTGGTTGAAAAATTAATTTTTAAGGAAAAAAAAAGTTTTTTTGACCTAAAATATGAATCATCAAACAAACAAATGAATTTTGAACGAAGTAGTTCCACTTTTCACTAATTAGTTGAATTTCAAACCAAAGCAGATTACATTTTTAACAAAAAACCGTCGATTTCAACCAAAAAAGATTAAATTTTAAACCAAAACAGTTGAATTCAACCAAAAATGACGATTTTACAACAAATCGTTGAATTCTCAGCCGAAAAAGATTAATTTTCAACCAAATATTTGCATTTTTATCCGAAAAATATTAAATTTCTACACTAATTGATGAGTTTTTAAACTGAAAATATAAATTTTTAACAAGAAAGTCAATTTTGAACCAAATAGTTGAATTTTTTACCGAAAAGACGAATTTCATAAAAACAGTAGTTGAAATTGTAACCAAAAAATATTATAAAATAAAAAAATGGTAAAATTGTACATTTGTAATACGTATTTGTTATTAACACATTTTACTTTCTAAATCTAATTCCATTAAGGTTCCACGTGTATTTAATTAACAGAATTTATATGTATGTTCATTCCCTAAGTTTATAAAACCTTAGCCAAATGTTTTGTGGAGGGGGGGGGGGGGAATTCGATTTTAATAATTTTTCTAACTGTTCTCAGATCACTTAAACATGGATTTCTTGAAATAATTTTAAAGATCGGTTTTCGATTTTTCTAAGAAATATTGTCTTTATTGTATATAAGAAAAAATTAAGCTTTATGCAAAATTTACTTTAAAACCAGGGAATTTATCTGGTAGCTGCAAAATTGTAAATGTTTACAAGATCAAAGATAATGATTTAAATTTATACAGATTCTTAGGAATATAAAACATTTGGAATCTTTAGCTTAACCGTTTTTCTTATTTTCAGGAGAAGCATCGTAAACAGGCCATGGCCGAATACGCAAATGGGGAAAAGCCTCAGAAAGTATCATCAGGAACGTCAACAGGAAGTAGCAAAGTACGAGGAGTACCTCAAAGTTTCGGATACGTAAAGAGACACAGTGCAGGCACGAGTCCAAGTCCTAATGGAATTCAGAATGGCTCAAAGGATCCGACACGAACAGCACAAGTCAGTGCTGTTCCAAGAACGAAGGTCTGTACTAACAAATATTGAATAATTTAAATTTACACCTTTTGATGTAAATGCACTTTGAATCATAATGCTTTTAAATTTCTAACGTTTATAACTTCAAAAGATTAAAAACTTATTATTATTCTACCATTAAGCCATTTCCCTTTCGGGGTAGGCGTGACTCGCTCGGTGGGGAAAGGCGTAATGTGAGGTAGGGGGTATAGATTTCTTAGATTAATCTAGAATTCTCGTGTTATTTATTTAAATGACACGTTCGTTCCGCAACACTGCTCCGACCCAGGTTGCTGATCAATCTCTCTAGCGATCACCCCAAGTGAAGAGCCTCACAAGGTTTTTATGTGAGGTTCCCCACTTGGGCCCCTTAGTATCCAAGGTCTTTTGTTTCAGGCGTCATTCACACTACTGTCACTCTGTTTATAAACTATTAGTCGCCACACTTTTCTGTCCTGGCATACTTCTCTAGCTTCCTTCACGTCCATGCATTTTTTCATGCAAGCTCTCGTGTTTCTGTGGCTTCTTATAAAGGTTAAAAATAACTTTTGCGCAGAAAAACCTACATGCCTTAACTAAACACTAACTTTAAGTACTCCTAACCAGCATCTAAAAAATATCTTCTTCCAGGTCAAAGTCTCTGGTGGCACGCAGACTTGCACCACCGAACTTCAGGCCAACTCCTCCAGCTCCAGCCAAGGTCACCACTACAAAAGTTACAGCTTGACTGGTGCAAGTGCCAGTCAGCTTTCGCAGTCAGTCCGAGATCGTCTCATGCTGGGTTCGCAAAGTCTTCCCAAGCCAGGAAGTCCAGAATTCACGGCCTTCTTCGCAGCAGCTCATCATCGGGAACGCGGAAGTAGCGGAGGGCCAGCATCTTCAAACTTTTCGCCCAGAGTTCTCAAACCATCAGATGGAAGTCTCAGTGACACTTGTAGCAACTATGCAGCGCCGGATCTCCAGGGTTATTATGGAAGTCCTAACAGTCCATATACGACATCCTGGATGAGACACAGCAACACCTACACACCTAGTGGTCGATCACAAGGTACAGTTGGACGTAGCGTGACGAAAATTAGAGGGTATAATATTCAGAGAAAACGATCCGCTTCTGAAGCGACCTCGAGAGATTGGGTTGTCTTTCAGATTATAGATTATAGACTCCAGGCTATTACGTCACTTGTGAGTTCTGCCTTCAAGGTCTTCGCGTGCGTGATTGATCTCTTCGGGGGTGGCAAGCGTGTCTACAAGTAGATGTTTGAAGCGAAGTGATGACTTACAATAGATGGTAGTTAGATTGGTCAAAAAATAGTGTCGTTTTCTTTAGAACCAAGTAAAAGTCGGACTGGTATGGCACTGAATCGGTGCAATCACCGATGCGCCGGAAGATATCGACGTTCGCTCACAGCGCCTCTACAATTTTTTAAATATTAAAAGCCCTTTAAATCTTGAAAATCCTACAAAAATTCCTTAAATCTTAAGAAATTACTTCACACCCCGTAAAATAATATAAAATCACTTCAAATCTTTACAATCCGTTTGAAAACCAATAAAATTCCTTGAAAAAGCCGTGAAATTTCGTGCAATCTGATGGTATTTGTTGAAATCCTGGAAAATTTATTAAAATATCTTGGGAGCTTTTAAATTCCCTTAAAATAATTGAAATCTTCGACAATCTGATGAAATCCGTTAAAATCCTTTTAAAATCCCATGGAATCTTTTGAAATACCCTAAAATATTTCAAATCCCGTGAAATATGACGTGAAATCCTTTAACAGTGGCGTAGCCAGGGTTTCATAAAGGGAGGGGTTTGAAAGGCTGAACAGAAAGTACGTTACTACTTACAGGGAAAAATTAGGCTAGTTTAAGACATAAAATTGATGAATGTCATATTTATCATACTTGCGGGAAAAATTGTTTTAAAATCATGAAAATTCTATATTATTATGCACATCCATTAAACTTTCACAACATATTTTTATTTATCCATTAATTAAGACCATACTGGAGCCATTCGGTTCTATAGGTATAAGGGGCCAGCCATATTCCACGTAGACAGTTATTGGTGGGGGAGGGTGAGGTGCACAAGTCCACGATTGTTCACGAGAGATGCCGGGGGTTCTAGCCAAAATCCATGTGGACGCATGTTCTCCTGCATCTGCGGATTTCTTTTAAGAAAAAACATGAGAAAATAGAAAATTTGCACTACTAACTCCTTTGACTTCCTTGCTTTTGAATACCACAAATATCCAAATTTTCATAAAATTATATTATATTTTGTCATATATATCATAATTATTATATTATTCCTATTACACAATTTATTGTTAAAATTTTTACTTAATATTACACTCGCAGTATAATAATACATATATAGTACCGTAAGTGGGCTGTTAGGTAAATATGCTCGTTCCATCGTCAGGGGGGGACACCCCCCTTGGCTACGCCACTGGCCTTTAAAATACCCTAAAATTACTGAAATCATCGGAAATCTAATAAAATCTTTCCAAATCTTCCGAAAATCCAAGACATTTTTTAAAAACGCATGGAAGTTTTCAAATCCTGTGAAATTCCCTGAAATATTTTTAAATCTCTTCAAATCTTTGAAATTCAGTTAAATCCAATAAAATGCCTTAAAACAGCCTTGAAATTCCATGAAATCTAATGATATTTCCTGAAATCCGGACAAATTTATTAAAATACCTTCAGGGCTTTTTAAAATACCTTAAAATCATTGAAATTTTCGAAAATCTTATAAAATCCGTTATGCCCCCTTAAAAATCCCACCGAATTTCTAAAAATAATCTACAGTACTACAAGCCCTTTGAAATCTCGTAAAATTACATAAAATCCGGTTATGAAATCCCTCAGTTCTTGTGAATAAATTCTTTGAAATCCATTAAAGTATAAAATCTCTTGGAATCTTTTAAAATACCTTAAAATATTTTAAATTATTTGAAATCTTTTTAAATTCCTTAAAGTCTTTTAAAGCTCTTGAGAATTCCTTTGAATCTTTTAAAATATCCTAAAATCTTAAGAATCCTTTTAAATCCGTTAAAATCTCTGAAAATTCTTGAAAATGATTGGAAACTCCTTGGAATCTTTTTAAATATCCTAAAATCTTGTAAAATCTTTGGAAATACCTTGAATTTATTAAAATTCTCTTTAAATCTTTGAAATCCATTAAAATATTATAAAATCCCTTGGAATCTTTTAAATTACCCTAAAATATTTCAAATTCTTTGAAATTTTTGGAAATGTCTTGAAATCTTCAAAGCTCTTGAGAATTCCTTGCAGTCTTTTTAAATACCCTGGAATCTTGAAAATTCTTTTTAAATCCGTTAAAACTCCCGAAAATTCTTGAAAATTATTAAAAACTTCTTCGATTTTTTTTTAATCCCTTGAAATATTTAAAATCCTATGATATCTTTTAAGATCCTAGGAATTTTATTAAAATACCGTATTGAGGCCTTTAAAATACATTAAAATTACTGAAATAATCGGAAAGCTGATACAGTCCTTTGAAATCCGTTAAAATTCCTTAAAACTCCTTCAAAATATTTTTAAATCTTGTATAAAATTCCTTGAAATCTTATCAATCGTATAATATTAAATCTCATAATTAATTCTAGTGAAATTCCTTAAACTGCCTTTAAATCTTTAAAATACTTTAAAATTCCGCAAAACGTTTCACAACCTTGAACATTTCTAAAAATAATTAAAATCCTTGAAAATGCTATGAATTCCCTGGAAAGCTCTTGAAATCCTTCACAATACCTTTAAATCAATTGAAATCTGCTGAAATCTTTTTAAATCCCTGGAAGTCTTTCAAATATATATTTTGAAATCTTTTGAAGTCTTTTTAAAAAATTGCGTGGAACCGCTGTTATAATACCGTTCTGCAAGACATTTACCGGGTCGGTTGATAAATTGCGATGTAAATCCCAGTTCGTTTCCGTCTTGAAAAATTCTATTAAGTTCTGAACAATAAGTTAATGTAAGGAAATTGAAGAGAAATTGAACTAAAAATTGGATAACTTTAATTTTTCAATCCTTTCAAAACTTTTCATTCACTTTTCAGGAATGGGACTCTGTGAAGCTGACAGTGTCGAATCGTTAGGATCTCACAGAGCAAGTTTAACGCACGCTCGACTTCTGATGCACCAGAGAGACTCGACAGGATCACCTGCTCCTCCACGTCTCAACAGAAGTAACTCCATCAGGTGAGTTTCCGACCTAACTTCATCAAAATTCTCCCTTCATCACTAGCAACATATCACTATGCAAATATGGAATGAGTGCTTCAGAGCATAAACGCCAGAAATTTCGAGCATGTTAGATACTGCAGAAGTCAGCAGCTCTAATTATCACGGTTGGAATATCTCCAACGAATGGATCAATTGTGAACATTGTAGAATGTACACACTTCACACATCATAGTACCTCCTTCCTAAACTTCTAGATTCTCGTCAATACTCTCGGTTAACCGAATTCTCGAGAGATTTCGAGCACAAACTTGTCAAGAGACCCTTGACTGACGAGTCGATACTTCAAAGAGATTCTAGGAGAACTTCTAGTGAATGGGTTGAGGAAAAAGCGCTTGCGAATACACTCAAAAGTATTCATCGCTAATGTAATGGCAAATGTGAGCGAGCAGCGTAGAGCTTTTGAAAATGATGCTTTAATAATTTTAGAAAATGAAAAAATTCGAGTTACACTCAACTCCCAATATAAGACCGCTTTCGGACATGGCTTGCCTTAGCCTTGATCCTAAATCGCGGGAATCCGAACATTAACAGGCAGGGCCGTGTGAACCATTTCTGTTGGATTTGGACTCGAGCTGTTTGTCACGCTTGACTTAGCACATCCTCTCATTCGTCCCTGCGGCTCCTCTCATCACGAAACTGCGGAGGCCATCAGTTCAAGTATTATCGTGAACCGGGGGGTGTTATATCGGGAGTTGAGTGTACATCGAGCGGTCATAAAAGACAGGGAACTCTTTCAGAAATCCAGTAAATGGAAATATTGCAAGGCTCGGTCATGCGATTTTTTCGACTTTTGAAAAAATGCAACTTTTTGAAGAAAAATGCGACTAATCGACTTTTTTCCAAATTTCTGAAAGGTTCGGTATACTTAGTTTAAATTTTAATCACAATGAATCTTTTAAAATCTAAATTTCAAATCTAGCAAAAATCTACCATTTTAATTGGGAACATTAATAATTGAATAGTTTCTCAATAAAGCTTTATTCTTAGGAAATTTTAAATTAATACCGTTTGAAATTAAAGAATTTCTAGTTTAATTAATCATTATTCAAAATTTTAATTTTTTTGTCAAATTGCAAACCTTAACAGTTGGACATTTTCAAGTCGAAAACGTTTCAAATTGATTAATTTCAAGTTCAGTGACAGTCTTTACACTCTTCTCCTTTTCTCCTTTTTTCGCTTAAATGCGAACTAGGTTAATAGAACCTAATAATAAAATCCAACTATTTTTAGTTAAACGTTTTGTTTATGGTTAAAAAGTCGACTATTTCGTTGAAAATTTAATTATTTTGTTGAAAATGCATCTTTTTATGTTGAAAATGTAACTGTTTTGTTGAACATTCGCCTTTCTGAATAGATAATATATCCTTTTTGATTTAAAATTCCTCTTTTATGGCAGAAAAAATTAAATTGTTGTTGAAAATTTAACTGTCTTCTAAAAAAATCGTATTTTTGGTATGAAAATTCACTTATTTGTTTAAAAATTCCTCTATTTTGTTGAAAATTTGTCTCTTTTGATTAAAATTCCAACTATTTGGTTAAAAATGAAGTTTTTTCTTGAAAATTCAACTGTTTGGTTAAAAATTCGTCTTTCTTGGTTGAAAACAATCTATTTATTGACCATTGAACTTTTCGGGCTGATAATGCAACTGTCTTTTAAAAAATTCGTCTTTTTCTTTTTCTTCATCTTGAAAATTCACCTATTTGGTTGAAAATCCAACTATTTCTGGTTGAGGTTCAATCTCTTTTATTTGAAAATTCGATCACTTGATTGAAAATTTAATTA
>CAKNYM010053729.1:106146-164922 GCA_932195095.1 Andricus curvator | reverse complement strand
ATCTAATTTTGTTATAAATTAACTTTTTTGTTGAAAATTCCACTGCCATCTCAAAAAATAGTCCTAATTCTTAAAAATTCAACTATTTTCTTGAAAATTCGTCTTTTTTTTAACGAAAATTCAAGTATTTGGTTAAAAATTCATCTTTCTTCGTTCAAAACGATCTACTTGTTGAAACTTCAACATTTAGGCTTATAATTCAACTGTATTCTGAAAAGTTCGTCTTTTTGGCTTAAAAATTGACCTATTTGGTTGAAAATGCAACTGGTTTTGGTGGACGTTTAATCTCTTTTATTTGAAATTTCAACCATTTGTTTGAAAATGTAATTGTTTTGTTAAAAAGTCATCATTTTTGTTCAAAAGTTGAAATGTTTTGTTGAACGTTCATATTTTTGAATAGAAAATTCGTCCTTATATATTGGAAATTTATCTGTTATGATGAAAAAGTTATCTTTCTTGGTTTAAAATTAAGTTTTTTGTTAAAAACTCAACTGTCTTCTAAAAAAATCGACTTTTTGCTTGAAAATAAATTTTTTTAATTCAACTATTTGATTAAAAGTTAATCTCTCGGTTTGAAAAGTCTACTGTTTGTTAAACCATTAGACTTTTTAACTTGAAAACTAAACTCTTTTGTTAAAATTCGTCTTTGGGTTGAAAATTCGTCTCTTTTAGTTGAAATCCAACTACTTTGTTGAAAATACTATATATATTTGGTTGTCAATGTCACTTTTTGGTTGGTAAGTAATTTGTTGTTGTTGAATATTCAACTATTTGGTTAAAAATTTGTCTCCTTTGCTTGAAAATTTAACTATTTGTTAGAAAACTCATCTATCTGGGTTAAAGGTTCATCTTTTCTTGTTTCAAAGCCAATGGTTTTCTAAAAAATCTACTTTTGAGGTCGAAAGCTCTACTATTCTGTTGAAAATTTATCTCTTTTGGTATAAAATTAATATTTTTTGGTTTAAAACTCAACTATTTTGTTGAAAACTTAAGCATATTTCATATTGAATTCAATATGGTACCTATACATTAATTTTATTTAAAAGAAGTAATTCGAGCGCATTTTGGGCTGTGAAGTCTGAATTATTAAAAAGTGAATAATTTTATAATCAAATGATAAATTTCTCTTATTTGAATTTAATCCAAGTTGAGAAGTTTAACAGTTCATAAAGACATATTTTAAACCCAGATTCAGAATCCCTGAAGCTGAATTACTATAGTTAAGAAATGGTTTGAACTTTAAAATTTATTTTGATTGTGCAAAGAATATTTGAAAACCAATGATAATTATGTGCCCTCTTTTTTTCCTCTGGCAAATATATATCAAAGTTTGAACGCATTTACAATTGTTTTATATTTTGCTTTTGGAAGATAGAACAAGTTCTCTAAAAATTCGGTAAAATAGCTTGGAAATAATTTAACTGAATGAACTCCAATTGAATGAAAGCATTGAAGTACCTCAGCAAATGTATCTTTTGAAATTGTATTTCCCATTGGCAGGGGACCATTCATTTCGTTAGGGAAGTCAATAATGGATGAACGAGTTGGAAGCTATTGAATGGCGTTTTGCCAAAGATATACGCTAGCTGAATAGAAATTTGTTCTAGTAAAAGCTTTCAACTGTCCGTAATGACTGAAGAATAAAAGCAAACCACATTTTGAGAAAAATAGGAAACGAGCTTTTCATTTAGACATTTCTGAGTAATTTTATGTACTAGGTTTTATGATATTCGTTACGGAAATAATTGTGCAATTGCGATGTAAGTTTAGACAATAATTCTTATATGTATTCTGTATTATGTAACTCATCCTGTTTCATTGATAATAATTAATCAGTGGTCTAGACTCTAGTCGAGGTCTGGCGGCCATAGCGAAAATTTGTTCTAGTTAACATTTAAAAGGCCATTTATACAGTATGAAGACTTTAATTTTAAGCCAGTATGGAACCCACTTTATGTCAGCAATACTTTATAAAAATATATTTATCGCAATGGATCAAATATTACATTATTATTCGGAATTTCCTGACTACAGCTAATAATGTTTGTGGGATTTTCGCAAGTTATAAATTGATTCTGTTGACCGAATTCATTTCAAATCGCGCAAATAATCTATCCTCAAGTCACAGAATTATTTGCCGGTCAAATATGTTCTTTTTCAAAGGGAATAAGAGGACACGTATCTTACCGATTTATCGAGAAAAAATGTCGACAAAGTTATGAGTATTTGAATTTTAAAAATTGAAAACGCGGATTATCAAAAAATTATTCAAATTTTTGTTGCAAGTGTGATATTTTTTGATAAAATATAGGAATTTGACATTTTCTTTCTAATTCTGGTACAATTTCTTGTTCTCTTTCGAAATTTTTTGAAAAATTTAAAAAAGTGACAAAATGACACCGATTTTTCTGAAATGATTCAAAGTCAATCTATTCAAAATTCCACCGTTTTTTTTTTTTTTTAACTTTTTTTTGATTCGCCCTCGTGTAAAGAGTACATTTCATGATACGCTGCTAAGCTAAGAGAAATGATAATGAGGATTGAACCTTTGTTTTATATTTCATGTAATATTTTTTTATACTGAAAAATCATTTTCAAAGTTTTTGAAGTATTCCCTAGATTTAAAACATAAAAAATATAGTTTCAACTAATTGGGAATGAAAACTAGGTAGCCCATTTCATTTTTCCTTTACTCTACTCTAAAAATAAAAAAAATAAATATAATTTTCTCAGCATTTTCTATTTTGAATCCTATTTTATTTTCAAACCGCACATTGCAAGATTATATATATTTTTAATTTCGTAATTTTGGTCTGTTGAGACAGTCATCAACAGTCATTTAATTTCATGAACCTGCTGGGAAGGTTTAGTTTATGGTGGATGATCATCGACTTGGTCAGCGAGAAAGCTTTATACCTCAACGTCTCATATATAGGGGAAACCTTCCTACAGTGGATAATGCAACCTATACTGAATAATTATTAATTAAAAGCACAGATATACCTAAAATAATTAATTTTAATTTAATTAGACTACAGTATCTTAAGCATTAATTAAATTAAATTAATTATTTTACCAATATTAGCATTTAAATGAATGATTATCCATTATAGGTTGCAATATACACTGTAGGGTGGTTTTCCGAACTCCAAGTTTTGTAAATATTTGTTGCTTCAAATGAATATTAATGAATTCACAATAATTGCCATAAATTTCCAGGAACTTTGCCATAATTTTTATTTATTTTATAATTTTTCTGGTAACTTCACATAAATTTTCGGCAAATTTCGAGATATTTTTTGTAAGTTTCAGATAATTTTCAAGAATTCAATTTCCTAAGTTACAGACCAAGTCTGCAGCTTTTTCTCTAATTTTCCATCGTAAGTCAAAGTTTCTATAAAAGCACCGCCAGGCCACTTTATTTTTTTAGGACTACACCACTGATAATAATTCATTACTTTGAATATATAGATAATGTTAATTTACTTACGGGTGGTAATTTTTGTTTTGACAGATCTACTAAGAGCGAAAAAATGTATCCCTCAATGTTAGCCCGAGGAAGTGGCACGTCGTCTTCCGTGGGTGAGGAAGTGGGTATTGGAATGGGTGTTGGTGTGGAACCTTATTACAGCGTTCCCGTTGGCACTGCCGGATGTCCAGGTCAACATTGGTCTCAACCAACGTCTCCAACACCAGCGCACCCGTCCAGGCAACCTCCTAACCTTTATCAACATGTGCACAAGGATGACGATAGTAAGGACCTTTAAAATTTCTTAAAATAGGCATTTACATTTCGATCAGTCAGGAAATTGTTAACTGATATTATATCTCAGTGACTAACGCTATTCAAAACAGATTAAAAATATTACCAATTAGGTTTCCGAACCGATGTGTCAGTGAATTTCTGTAAGAGGCACTTTCAATAACTGTCAAGATAATTTGAAATTATTTCACTATTATTCTTATTTAAAAAAATGAGGAAGCTCATTTTTCTCTCAGGCTTAAGATGGTTGTCAGTCTAATTGGTCTAATATGTCGAAGTCATTTTTGTTAAGAGTTGGATTTTTTTAATAATCTTCACGGGGCTATCCCGGTATATATTATCAGTCACGGGCACATTTTCGTTTTTTTTTTACCTTACCATCCACGGACTTTGTTACAGCCAAGTACATGATGGGGAGATTCTTGGCAAAAGTATGTACATAGAGATCTGTGTTGAAAATGTTACAAGATTAAGATTCTGGTCTTTCAATATTAATTGTCAGGGAAAATGAAAAATTGGCCAGGGAAAAATTAGGGAATTTTGAAAATGAAATTTTGCGACCACCTTGATATAATATTCTTGTTAATAGTTTATTTGCCCTTATATGTCTATTTCTATTTCTTTTTTTCGCAGTTGCTTCCTCCTGACGGTTATATTTTTAATCAAAAATATTATTATTTGGTTCAGAATTAAACTGTTAATATAGAAATTTATACAAAAGAATAATTTTCTTTGTTAAAGGTTCATAATTTTAGTTAAAAATTAGTTTGTTTTTTGTTGATAATTAATTTTGTCAAGCTGAAGATTTTACTATTCCATTTGAAGATTCATCATATTACATATAGTTAAAAATTCAAGGCTCATTTCGTTGGTTGGAAATTTCACCATTTTGTTGAAAATTCGTTTTTTTTTTGTTTGAAAATTAGTTTTTTTAACTGCAACTCTAACTTTTCTATTCTTGGTTGAAAATTAATCTTTTTTGTTAAAAAATCAACTGTTTTACCAAAAATTCTTCTTTTGGCTTTAAAGGTAAATGATGTGGATGATTTTTTTTTGTTTTGACTGAAAAATCTTCGTTTGTTAACAATTCGTGTTTTTAGATGCAAAATTCATTAGTTTAGTTAAAAATTCATCTTTTTTGTTGAAAATTTGACAATTTTGTTAAAAAATAGTTTCTTGTTGATGAAATTTATTTTTTCTACTGAACATTTAACTTTTCCAGCTTTGGTTGAAAATGTATCTTGTTTCGTTAAAAAATTCAACTGTTTCTTTGAAAATTCATGTATTTTGTTGAAAATTCGTCTTTTATGGTATAAATTTAATCTTATTGGTTGGACATTCGTCTTTTTGGTTTTAAAATTCAATCCCTTTTTGTAAAAATTTAATCTTTTTTGGTTGAAATATCAACTATTATATTTTTGGTAAGAAGTCATGCTTGTAGGTTGAAAATTCAACTATTTGTTTGAGAATTGATGTATTTTGTTCAAAATTTGTGTTTTCGGTTTTAAAGTTCATCCCTTTTGGTAGAAAAGTAATATTTTTGGTTGAAATATGAACTATTTTGTTAAAAATTTAATTATTTCTTTGAAAATTTAACTCTTTGGTTGAAAATTGACGTATTTCGTTGAGAAACCGTTTGTTTTTTTGTGTGGCAAATTTGTCTTTTTGGCTTTAAAATTCAACAATTTGGTTGATTTTTTTTCTTTCTTGACTCAAAAATCTGTGTTGGTTGAAAAATTGTCTTTTCAGTTTGAGCATTCATCTTCATTGGTTGAAGATTCAACTATTTAATTAAAAATTCAAGTTTTTTGTAGCAACTGTTTGGTTAAAAATTTTGTTTTTGTTTTGTTGGAAATTCAACCATATCTTTTGCTTTAAACTCAACTATTTGGTTGTAAATGCAACTGTTTGGTTAAAAATAATTTTTGTTGTTGTTGGAAATTCAACTATTTGATTGAAAATGCGACTGTTTTTGGTTGAAGTTTAATCTTTTTTGTTTCAAAATTCGACCACTTGGTTGAAAATTTATCTTTGTAGGTTCAAAATTCAACAATTTTATGAAAATTCGCCCTTTTAGATTCCAAATTCATATTTTATGGTAGGAAAGTCATATTTTTTTGGTTGAAATAAATAAGTGTTTAATTTTTTAATTCTATTCGAAAATTGTTTTATTCCGTTTATAAAAGATTTTATGAAGTTTTGCGATCACCCTGTTTTATGGTGAGTTCAATTGATTTTCTAAATCTGTTTTTGATTTGCTGTTCAATTTGAAAGCAAACATCTATCCAATAAACTCCTACTTTTCATTTATAATGAAACGAGAACTAATCTCTCTTATTTTCTTTTCAGTTCATGGATCTTCAGTTTCCCTGGTATCAACAGCAAGCAGCCTCTACAGTTCTGCAGAGGAAAAGCAAGCACATGAATTGAGGAAATTGCGACGTGAATTGCTCGATGCTCAAGAAAAAGTTCATTCGCTGACGAGCCAACTCTCAACTAACGTGAGTACCTACTTCGTTTTTTCTCTATCATAAAACCCTTCACGAGAATTTTTGCAGTATTTGAAAGATCTCATTATAAGCTCGAAATATACGAGAAATTTAATCTTAAAAAATGCAGGAAGTCGAGAGAATCTTGATAGGTTTGTGAGGCACTAGCTCTCTAGTGAATCTTATTAGAATCCTAGTAAGATACGGCGATACTCAAATCAATTCGTTGAATCCTATTAAGCTCGACTTTTGTGAAAAAAAATTCTAGCATTTGTGCATGAGTTTGAAAGCGCATTGGGGGTTAAACGATTTACAATAGTCTGTAACACATCCGGCATAAGAGGTCGATCTGATGAAAAATGATAAGCCTTAGACGCGACATAACGTGGGCGAATATGCATAAGTATCGAGAACCAGCAAGCTTCTCGTATTCCTGTGAATTTTTCATCGAGGGAGTATGTATCACGTTTACCTATTGTTATCTAGTTTTAAGCTTACAATGCGATTACATTGTGTATGATAGCGGAGACACTATTATATATTGAATCGCTTCAATTTGTAACTTATGTCATGTAATATTTGTATATGTTCGATAAAGTGAGAGACAGGACTTATAATTCGAGTCATCCTCCTTGGGTGTTCAGAATTAATCACAATTAATCCGAAGGATCGACAATTAGCGAACAGGTCTTTCCAGTCACTCGATGTGGATTCGAATTGCTGGCGATTGAGATTCAGCAAGTGGTTCATTTTAAGAGGCTTTATTTGATTTAAAAGCTTTCGAAAAATTGAGAGAATTAAAATAAATTTTGTGATTTAATTATTAATTCCAGAGAGCTCATTCGATATTTTCTTTTTATATATAAATGTTGGATAATTTTGACAATTTTCGACTTTAGAATTCAATTATTATGAGACCCTAAATTAATCCAGAGTTATGGCTGCATGTTTTAATGCAGACAATTCAAAATCAGATTAACTTTGATTTGATTTTTTCAAATATCCATTAGGGGGGCCTGACTGTGCTCTTGAATCTCTTGATCATCAATACAATACAAAATTTAAAAAAAATATTTTTCTAGAGACCACTTCATATGTAATTTATATGAAATTGATTAAGTTAAATAGTTACGTCTTAAATTAAACTTTGAAAGAGGTTGCTTTTCATTCATAAGGGTGCGATATAATAACTGTATTGTGTCCAAACAAATTTTAGTAATTGATCTACCTTAAATTCATGAAATTTCTATATAGAAAAGTATAAAAATCTAGAGAATTTGTTTTTTGTTCCTAAAAAGGGTTGTTTTTTATTTCGAATAGTTAAAGAATAATATAAGAAAAAGAATATTTTAAATTATTGTGTGAGAAAGTACGATTTTTTGTGTTTAAGTGTGGTTAATGACCCTAGAGGGTAGTTTTGACCACCTATATAATGCAAAGTTTTTAAAATGTTTTTTTTTTTTTAGAAACCACTTTCTACGTAATTTATATCAAATTTGTTAAATTAAGTCAAAAAAAATATAACTGAACTTCCAAAGGGGTTGTTTTTTTACCCATAAAACACTGGCCCCTAAATTTCTTCCTTTTGGTAAAAGGATACCACCATTTTTATTTTATTTTTAAAAAATGGTCTAGAGATTCCACTAGGCCGTTTTAGGTCTGCAAATCAATTTCTTAATTTTTGATTTAAAAAAAAAATTAAAGACAAAAAAGTATTTCACCCCTAGAAATTGTTTGTTAATCATTGAGAAATAAGCCCTAAATGTCATGAAAAAAATGCATAGATGTTATCGGACATAGAATACGAAAATTTGTAATTTTATTACAATTAATGGTCTGAAATAATCCCTGAACAATTTTTTGTCTCAAATTATATGCACAGAATTCGTTCTACAATATAAAAAGAATAGTCTCCATAATGAATAAATAAAAAGATTTAAACCGCGTTACAGAAAAAAAACTTAAATTTCGAAATACGCAAAAAATACAAATCTTTATATTTGAAGGATTCATACAGTACTTTTATGTAACTCCGGTGCATTTACGTGTTTTTATGCGACAGCGTAGAGTATCGTAATGTACATTACGATACAGCGGAAGATCACTCTTCACATTACACTCCGCTGTATCGTAATGTACAACATTACGGTACTGTACGCTGTCGCAAAAAAACTTGTAAATGCACCATCGTCAAACAAAATAGTATATGCGCCAATGCGCACGATTCGGGTCTTCGCGTGATTCGCTTATAATGCTCGCAGGCCTCGGCTTCGATCGTCCTGCGAACATTGCCGCTCATCGCTTAAAGACCCTCATTATGCGCCTCGGCGCATAATATATTATCAAACTTTTAAAAACTAAAAAACTACTTTTAACTATAATTAACCTGAAAAGGATGTATTTGTAATTGCTGAAAATAAGACTTAAGGCATTGTGCTGTAGGGTAAAATTTTATACATTACATGTAAAAATAATAATAGAATTAAAGTAATACAAGCAAAAGAGTCGCAATTTTTAAGTTTCTATTGCTTTTAATATTTTAATTCTATTACCGTTTTCACATGTAATATATACCATTTTACCTTATTGATATCAGGCCTTTTTTTCAGCAATTAAAAATTTAATTAAAACGGTAAGCAAAACTTATCGAAATTTGCAAAAACGAGGAATTACACCGTAATCGACAATAATTAACTAGGTTACATCCCTTTCGTGTAAATTATAGCTAAAAGTACATTTTAAAGTACTAAAAGAATCTTTAAACATAAAGAATGTGTATCTTTTGTATATTTGGAAATTCAAGATTTATTTCTCTCCATTTTTTTTATTCATAAAATTTAGGGCTTAATTATCTATAAATAACAAATACTTTCTCGGGGTGAAAGAATTTTTTAGCCTTTAATCTGTTTTTTTTAAACAAAAACTAAGAAAATTCATTTGCAGACCTAAAACGGGTTTATTATTATAGAAGAAGCATATTTTCAGGGTGAGTTTATGAAGAGAATATTAATAAATACATTTATTTCTTACCTGTAAGCTGCTTGTTTAGTAGGTTTTTCCCACGTAAAAATGTACTTTAAAATAATAAAAAAAATTATGGATAACCTCGTCAATGTCATCCGGTAACACAACATTTATTTTCAGTGAGTATAAAGTTAATTACGAGAAGGAAAAGAATTGATATTCTCATTATTTTTAAATATAGAAATAATTTTAAATAACCTTAAAGTTACTTGTTTTAGTAATTATATTGTAAATAAAAACAATAAATCTCAATTTACCTATATGAAGGCTTTAAAAGCAGATCTAATTATTATTTCGAGATAAAAAATATTTTAAAGGATTGAAATGAAATATTTGTCATCAAGTATACAAATTGTGTATCAAAATATTTCAAAAAAGTAGATTTGAAAAATTAGGTGAACAGAAACCTCTTTTTATGAGGAAGCAATTGAATAATTCCGACTTTTTTGATTTTCATCCCTATATGAAATTAGAATAGTTTAAAAATTACTTTTAAAATGCGTTCTGGTATCTTTATATGAATCAAGTCTTGGCATGCGTATCCAATCCTCTCGCTAATTTTAAACGAGTGTAACTGTCTTTTCCGAGCCCTCGCTTTTCCCTGCAATTTTGCATATCTATTTGCGCCGAGTAGGTGCAGTTTAAAAATGCGCGCCTTAAGAGAGCGCAGTCGAAGATACACGATCTCGGTCGTTCGCCAGTATTCGTGAGGGCTCTTGACATCGGACCAATCGCATGAATAGCGGGTCATTGCGCCCGGATCACGGCCTCAACCAATAGAAAGAGGCTATTTTCCATAGTCCTTCCACTGTGTATACGATGTGACTATAGCGATCGTCAACATTGCAGTCTGTGCTGAGACGCGCTACGTGTTGTGTGTGTAATGTATGTTTGGTTCGCTTAAGGAAAAAAAACAAATCCGCGCTTTTCGCCCCGCGAAAAATTCAAATCTGGCTAACTGATTTGACTCTCGTTGAAGCAGCGTTTGAAATTGTGTGTGATGAAAACGAATCAGTTTTATGATCTAGATCTTACTGTGGAACTGTCAAAGGATATTAATATGACAGAGTAAATCTATTGTGATTAATACATTTAAGTGGTTTTTAAAAATTGGAATGTTATTTTTAATATCAATTGTCTTTTAAGTTGAAATCTTTAAATCTTCGAAAAATGATTCCTAAAATTATAGGAATACAAAGATGAGGATTGTTTATTTTTAATAGTGAAAAAGAAAAACTCAGAGGATGATCCACGATGACGAAGATTAAGTGCTCTTCGGATTTTCAAACGAAAGCTGGATAAACGTAATTTCTTTATTTATATTATTGTAATTAAAATTGTAATTTTCAAGATTGGGTGACCCGCATCGCGAACACGCGACCTTTGATTCTACTTATCACTTATGTAAATTTCGCGAATCTCAGCATTGCCTGACCCTTAGGAAATACTCCGATTTAAAAAACCAATTTTTTATTTAGTTAGATTTAAAGACGTTGATTTCAAATCACCGATTGTGGAATAGTCAACAAAGTTAGGTAGATGCAGTTTGTTTAAAATAATTTACCATTATAATCGTATTATTAGATTATAATTTTTTAAATAAGCGAAAGCCCGATAAACATACCGGAAAATTAGCTCTCTGTCGAAAATAAAATTAATCGTTTAAGACTAATTGCCTTTAATTAGGATGTTTACTAATTAGAAAATTAACCATAGGGAAGGTCTTTAACTTAAATACGCACTTAATTTTGATTTTAAATAAACATACATTGTAATCTCGCTAATTAAAATCTTTCAATTTTGTTTGAGAATTATTGTTCCTAATTTGAAAATTAAAAAAAAATTAAGCTTGCGAAACACGGAGTTAAAAGAGCATAAAATCACGATTAACTGATCGTAAGAGCGAGAGTTCTATGATGGTTTACAGATGTTAAAATAAAACGGAAGTAGCGTAATGTGAGTCCGTCCGCATACAAAAAGGACAATTACCGTCGTTCAATTATCGTCACTAGAATTTCGTTTAAAAGCGAGGTTTCCATGAAAGAAGAGAAAAAAACTATTTCTTGGTCACTAGACGAGAACACAATTTAAATAGGATCAATAGTATTGAATACAGATCAATTACAATAAAATATTATTTTTCATCAAGCAAATATAAATTGGGATTAGTGAAACAAATTTTAAAAAAAGTTGAATGAAGCATGTCACAAATATAAACTCGTAAAATGATCAAGAAAAGGAATAGTAACGTTTCGTCTCAGTTCAACAATCTTTGGATTTAATATTTTTCTCTATAAAATTATATACAATATTAATCGTACTGACTAATTCAGTAACGAGTAAAATGTAAATCAGTGCATTAGTTAAATTTCATTCAGGATCGGTTATTAATTTTGCATACTATCATTCAGGTAAAATTAACTGTTCAATCATTTTTCACTGATTCCCTGGTAAGAAGACGGCTGAAATTTTCACAGTCAAAAAACGAACTGTCTACCGCTACGGAATTTTCCGTAAGACTAACACCTTTATCAGCTCATCCAAGGCTAACGTTATGGAAAATTCCGTAATACTAGCCCAAGCGTTATACTTGACCGGGTAGTTTTATGGAAAATTCCGTAGTCAGTGCAAAAAATGATCAAACATGTTACACCTTAAAAAGGGGTGTGCCTTAAATTCAGAAAAAAATTGTCTGGGTTTAAGCAAACTTAGTCTAAATTTAAGACGGCTCTATCTTAATTGCTGAGTTAAGTCCTAAATTCAGATAAACTGTACTTAACATGATATAAATGTTGATTAAATTCTAGAAGCATTTTTCTGAATTTAATAATGCAGATTGTAAGTAATTTTTCTCAGTTTCTATTCCTTTAAAAAATATTTTGACTGTAGAGTGGAACGCAGGAACTACTTTAAATAAAACTGACTCTGTTTTTATTTAATTAAGATATTAAAAACGAAGGCTCAAGGTTGCTGATAAATCTCTAGCTATCACCCCACGTGAAGAGCCTAACAAAGTCATCATGTAAAGCTCCCCACTCGTGACCATTGTTATCCAAGTCTTTTGTTTCAAGCGTCATTCACTCTACTGACACTCATCCTCATGTATTTCTTATAAACCTCGTTATAAACTATTTGTCGCCACACTTTGCTGTCTTGGCATACCTCTCTAGCTCCCTTCACATCCATGCATCTCATGCAAGCTGTTGTGTTTCTATGGCGTCTTATGTCTCTTCGAATTAGGGTCTTATTCACACATTCTAACCGTGCTTTCCGCGGTCTGCCTCTGGGTACACTGCTATTTACTTTACCTTGATACACTTGTTTCGTAAGTCGTGCATCTTTCATTCTCTCAACATGCTCAAACCATCTTAACAAATTGCTTTCTCATATGTCAACTAGTGTCTCCTCTACGCGACATTCTTTGAGGATTATCTCATTACTCACTTTGTCCATCAGCGTTTTACCGCAAATCATACGCAAAAATTTCATGTTCCTTGCATTAAATCCAATAAAACCTGGATATAAGCAAAACAAGTTGAGTTAAGTTTTCAAGCTAAAAAGTGGAATTATTAGAAAACGTTTGACTTTTAAGCCTAAAAGGTGATATTTCAACCCGCGAAATATTAAATTTTCAACAAAAAAAGTTCATTTTCGAAAGGGAAAGAAGAATTTTTAACCAAGAAAGATGACCTTTCCATCAAAAAAAGAGGAATTTGCAATCCACATCTTCGATTTTTCAAGCCAAAAAGATTAAACTTGAACCAAAAACAGTTGCACTTTCAGCAAGAAAAGATGACATTTTGACTCGCAAATATATCAAGATGAAAATCACATTCAATCAAAAAATTGAACCAATATTTACGATATACAAACTTATAAAAATGTCTGGATTTCTGGGTTATTTAATGCAAAAATTGAGTTCTTTCAAAAAAGACCCCACCGATTATTTTAATCTTAAAATGTTCGTGGGGTAACAGACAACGACATTAAAAAGTAACATCTATTTAAAAAAAGTTAACCAATGTTTACCACATAATCTCACGAGAGTTTCTGCATTTATTGTTGACGAGATTGTTGATCAAACATAAAAATCGACTTTTTCAAAAATCTCCTGACCGATTATTTTTGTTTTCATCTTAAAATGTTCATGGGGTGACATATTACCATAAAAAATCAAAATATTCCGTTTATTTGGAACTTTCATTTAAACTTGCGGTTCAGCCCCATCGTGAAAAGATATGAATTCTGAACCAGAAATATAATTGTAAACTTTTAAATTAATAAGAATTTCCTTTTACCAAATATAGTTTGATTTTTTTATTGGGTTCTATTAATTCAGTTTGCATTTAAGACCCAATTCTGAAGTCCAGATAATGAGCTTTAAATGTATACAAACTTAGCTTAAATCCAGATGAATTTTGCTAAATTGAAAGCAAACATTTTTTCACTTTCTATTGAGTGAAACGCTTTAAATTACTTTGGATTAAATTCAACAAAGTCTGGATGTAAGCAAAATTTAATTAAATTTAAGACCTTCATATCATAATTCCAGAATATAGTCCTGGAGTCAAATTTTTCTTGATATGCAAATAAATTTTGCTGAAATTAAGTTCAAGAATTGTAAGTTCGAACAATTTTAATTATTTTTTTTTCTACTATTCAGAAACGTATACATATATGTAACTTGTAGTAAGTCTAATCTGTAGTAACTTCAATAAGAACTATTCAAAATTCATGATGTAAAACTCAGTATCTTTTTAACATCATAGTTAATCAATTTTTTGCTAGCAATTTATAAGCACAATCGAAAAATGAATTTTAAAGAGAAGCATAAATATAAATAGAGTTAAAGGCGTGATTCTTTTGTAGATTGAGTAGATGATGCTGAGATGGTTGATTGAACCTGATGCGTAGTTGCTCCAGATCACCTACCTCTCATATATCATCTTACGTCCTATGATCTCTTCGGCCTGTAAAGGATGAAATATATAGGGGTCGTGCTCCACACTGTCTTGCTCGATATATGTATCGAGTATATATCATATATATATATATATATATATATATATCAAAATTTAAAAAAATACGAATCACGGGAACAATATATATATATATATCCCACAGTGAATAAAACTGATGAGACCGCACCTGTGAGGTATTGAGTCTACATTGAGCCAAAGCCAGGGTAGCCGTAAGTCATGGAAAACCTGTAAATCAGGGTAAATAAACGGAATTTTATTGGTCAGGGAAAAATCAGGGATTTTGACACAAATCTTGCAAGGCTCAGGGAATTTCTATAAGAGTAACTTTAAAATTTAAGTATCTGTCAAAGATAATAAAGGGATGAAGTTTATTTTTAGGTAACAATTTTATTATGTATTTGGTTAAAAATACTAAATTTTTGTTAAAAAGTCATCGTTTTTGGTTGAAGATTTAACTGTTTTGTTCAAAATTCGTCTTTTTAGGTTGAATATTGAACTACATTGATGAAGGTTGAACCACTTCGTTAAAAAATAATTTTTTATTGAAGATTCATCGTTTCAGTTAAAAATTCAATTATTTGGTTGGAAATTTTTATTTTTTGGTGGAATTAGACTGTTTTTCATTTAAAATCAAAATATTTTTGGTTGAAATATCTACTTGTACAGTATTTGTCGAAAATCCATATTTTTTAGTTGAATATTGAACTACATTGATGAAGGTTGAACCACTTCGTTAAAAAATCATTTTTTATTGAAGATTCATCATTTCAGTTAAAAATTAAACTGGTTGGAAAATCGTTTTCTGTAGTTGAAAATTCAACTATTTTGTGGCCGGTTCTAATTTAAGAGATATTCGCTAGGTCAGGGTAAAAATTACTATCTTTTGACTATGAGTAGGTCAATAGGGGATGATACTAGGACCTATACTGAATCGAACTGGTACCATACTCATGTTCCGAAAGCAACCGGAAGTGGGTGTATCGCATGTTCGAAGAAAAAGTCTTATCACGTGGGCTTATGACACTCGCCAACTTTAGATGCGTTTTTCTCTAAAAGCCCTTTTTTGAAGTTCCAACTTCAAAAATGCTCTGGTAACTCGTTTTTCAATCTGAAGAGTACGTCTTGGGGTTAAGATGCCGGGAATTTATCTGGCAATCTGGCCCCATACGTAATTCCATACAGATCATAAGCGTCCTTTTCATGTGGACGTCCACATTTTATTTTATAAATTTTACCTATTCAAACCATGTATTTTACCATAAGGACTCATTTTGGCCAAAAAAGTGAGATAGCACCCTATGGTTTTAGGCTTTAGGGTCACGAATGGTTTTATTCCGTTTATGAAATATTCTATGAATCTATGTTAAAAATGTTACAAGATTAAAATGCTGGTCTTTGAATAATAATGGTTAGGAAAAATGAAAAGTTAGCCAGGGAAAAACCAGGGAATTTTGAAAAGGAAGTTTTTCGACCACCCTGCTGGCCAAGTGTGCAAAGCCTTTGCTTTTGCAAAGCTAAAGACCCTGCCTCCTTCACTTTTCTCGTTTTATTTTTCTTTTTCCTCTTCCGCGACCTCATACGCGAGTTTTTAGTGATGTGATTGGCCGATTCACGACTCACGTCTTCTCCTGTATCGAAAGGTATCTTAGGAACATATAAGGAGAAAAGCGCTAGTCAGCTCTTCCTGGGAAAACAATCCTCGTAACATAACACATTAGGAATATTTTTTCAACAAAAATATTGGTATTTATCTTTACCTAAAAAATAAATCATTTTTTGTCCCTCTTAGTCAGTTTTCCAAAATGGATCCTTTCTCAGATTTTTCAAACAAGCAACAGGAGAAGATAAACGAAGGTGTAGTCACTCGTAACATTTCGCATTCTCCGAACGTTTCTCTGTGACTATTTTTTTACTTTTGTTTTTCCCGTTTCTGCTTTTATGGTTTCTACTGCCGTTGGCTCCTTTGGAGAAACGACCAGTGTGAACTAAGTTTACCTTGACTTTCTTGATCCTTGGATCAGTTAGATTTTAGAAGACTAGGGACTCTTCCAGGATTTTAAAACAGTTCTTCAAATGTTTTAAACAATTTTCCAGATAACTTTAATAATTACAGGGTTTCTACTCACCTGGAAAACATGGCATTATTAGGGAATTTTTATATACCTAGAAAACCCTGAGAAAGTCCAAGATTTTTGTTCAAAGTCAGGGAATTTTTCGAGAGCGTGCTTAATTTTTTTCAATTATCATATAAAATTAAATAGCAATTTTTTTTTCATTTTTAAAAGTAGCTTTATATTACTGGATTTGGCTATTGAGTTGAAAATTCGTCCTTTGTCATAGAAAATTCAACAGCTTGGTTAAACATTTTTTTGGCTCTTGTCTGAAAATTCGTTTTTTATTCATATTTATATTCGTTGAGAATTCTTATTTTTTGGTTGAACCCTCAACAACTTGGTTGAAAGTTAAAAATTCAAGTATTTCAGTTTTCATTTTGTTATCATCATCATTTCAGTAGAAATATATATTTCTCTATTTTAGTGAAAAATCTTCTTATTACTCCTGTTTTTACATTTAGATATTTACAAGGACTGAAAAAAACATTATTTATAATAAACTGGGAAAATTGTATTAATATTCCAAAGCGATTGTTTAAAAAGAAATGCAAAATACTTCAATGGCTCCGTACTATGAATATTTATATCTTGGAAAAATCATGAGGTACCTGGAAAAAAACTAGAATTATCACATTTTTTTCCAGTATTTGAGTAGCCATCCTGAATTACTAATTCTGACTCGGAGCTTTCAAGTTTAAAGAACTCTTGCTCGAAATTTGAAAAAATCCTGAATGGAGAGTTAAATTTATACATTTTTAAGATTATGCAGTGCCGAATAGTTATTTTAAAACAACTCAATTCTCAAAATTTAAGGATGATTAATTTTTCCAAGATATTGGTAATAAAATTGGAAGGATCTAATCTCAAAGCTATAAAAAGGAATAAAGACTCTTTCTGAGAAATATTCTGACAAGGGTCTCGACAACTTAGCGATGTCATTGTCGAGTGGACCTTTAAGAAATTCCAGTATTAACAACCATAATCTTTATTAATCGATCTTGGCGGAGACAGTAGCGCGGCTCCTCGTTGCTTCAGTAACGCAGACATAACGCACTCAATAAATTTAACTGGTGGGTAATTTCCCCCACAACAGACTAATTAAAATGATCGCTGGAAGAAATTGCTCAATTAAATCGCCTATCATCTTCCAAAATTCATTTTCTGATTTTATCTGCAGCTCATTATAAAATATAAGTACTTATAATGTACGCACTGCGTAAATAATTATAACCTACTCCACTTTTCAGATAAAATATAGATTGTCACAATTATTTTAATAATACCTCTGAAATTCATTTGAAATCTTTTTAATTTATCTTAATAAAAAGCTCATAAGATTTATCTTAAAGAGAATTCATAAATTATGTACCATTAAATCATCTTTTTCAATAAAAAATATTTGCATCAAATCAATTTTTGCTGGGTTTAAACTTTAAAATTACAATTGTTAAACTTTGTTACTTAAATTAAAAAAAATCTAGAACGAGGGTCACTGCCAAAACTTTTCCCTGTGAGCAGCGTTCTGACAAGACAGGGGTTACTTTGGAAATTGAAAAGCAGAATTTAAGGCAGAAGGGAAATGGGGGAAGGGATTCTATTTGTAGCCGTTCGTCGTTTCGTTCGTCGTAAAGAAAAGGATCTCGGTTGAGTTTCCCATCTGTGGGTTCAGACTGCAGAAGTTGAAGGGTCAATCCTTAAAACTTGAAAGAGGCTGGGAAAATGTTTTAGCTTTTTGACGCCCTTAAGATCTCGCTTAAGATAAAATAGAGATTTCAATTCAAAATAGTTTACAAAATAGTTGAATTTTCAAAAAAAAAAAAAAAAAAAAAAAAGGAATAATTTGCTACCAAAAGAGATAAATTTTCAACTCAAAAGGAAGAATTTTCTACAAAAGAGTTGAGTTTCAAGCTAATAAGCTCGCTAATCACATTTTTACCAAAAAGAAAAGGAATTTTGAATCCAAAGGGTTGATTTTTCAAACCAAAAGGTTAAACTTAAACCAAAAACAGTTGTATTTTTAAGCAAAAAAGATGACACATAGAAAAAACCGTGAAATTTTGAACAACATAATACAATTTTCAATCAGATAATAGAATATTTAATCATAAGCGATGATTTTTAAAACAAAAATATAATAGTAGACTTTTCAATTAAAAATAAATAACTTTCAGCTAAAAAAGATGTATTTTCTATCAGCAGATGAATTTTCAATCCAAAAGATGAATTTCCTGTGCAAACAGACGTATGTTCAACAAAACAGTTAAATTTTCGTTAACAAATCAGTTGAATGTTCAACAAAATAATGAAATTATCAACCAACTAGTAGAATTTTTAGCCAAAACATATGAATTCTGAACCAAAAATATAATAGTAGACTTTTAATATAAAAGGAATTAATTTTCAAACAAAAAAGATTATTTTTCCACCAAAGGATGAATTTTCAACCAAGAGGGACTAATTTTCTACGGATGATAATATTCTAAACTTTTCAATTAAAAATAATTAATTTCCAATCAAAAATGGTTTATTTGCTTATTTCTTATTGACGCGAAAATGGGAAAAACGGGAAGTTTCTTGAAAATAGAGGCAAAAATAGGGATTCTTTTTGAAAAAGTGGAAAAGAGAGTAATAGAAAGAGGAGTATGAAGACTGCAATCAGTAGATCTTAAATCAAGAGATTTTGCTTCGAATACCAATGAGTCGGAAAGGAGGAAATTTGAAAATCTAATTTTTATTTTTGATTTTTTTGTTATACTCTGATTTCGATACATAAAATTGTTTATAAGAAAGCAGACTTCATTTCGATCTTAAATGAATTTTTAGAGACAAGATTCGTTTCTCGATTCGTTTTTAACTTCAGGGTTTGCTTAGGAATATTTTTGAGAGTTCTATTAATTGAGGCCAAACAGTTTTTTACCTCAATTTGTCGAAAGAAATCTATTTTTATTTAAATATTATATAAAGAATGTTTTTAAATATTAGCAACTTTAGGAATTTGTGATATTTTTTGGATTATTTCTTTTCCTATTTGGAAAATGCAATAATGTGAATATATTGGTTCTTAATCAACATCGAAAAAAGAATGAGATAGTTTTACTGAATTCTGAATATATTCCCGTAACTTTTTCACCTGCTACTCTAACTTTAAATAAGAAATGCATTATGACAAATTTATTTTACGAGCCTGAGACTCCGTGAGTCAAGTCCCCAAGTCTAGCGTTGGACCGTTGTAAATAGAGACTGGGACCTGCTGGGGGACCTTCAGGAGACTCGCTCAAGTCATTGTCCTTCTCGATATCATTGTACGATCGAAACCTGGACCTGGCGAACTAAAAGCGTTTACAAATGCCCACCACGTTTCTTCAGCTACTAACTGCCTTAGCGTGCTATTATTATTCAGTTTGTTTCTGCTTAGGCGCTTAGGGGCCTTAGGGCTTAGGCTTAGGGGCGTATAAGGACCCTCCCTCGAAGGACTTACGACTTTAAGGAACCGAAAAAAAAACTGCACACGACTCTGGGAAAGTAAAAGCTCGAGAAAAAGCGGAAGGAAGCACGTCTTTTAAGCCCTCATTATAAATACGAAAGAGGAGATTAAATATATCGTGTATTTGAGCCTAAAATCCAATTTTATGGACCCGGCAAAAGACGTTTGCCCGCATTTATTGGCTTCTTATTTATACTAATAGCCGACAAGTGCCGGTGGTTAAGTTTTTGTATTTATCTTAAACTTCAACCATATTTCTTTTTTTATTTTCTTCAAACTCGATATTGAGGTAAAAAACTATAAAATATAAATCAAGATCGACAATTGAAACATCTTTTCTAAAAAATACCATTTAAAGGCCGTTCAAAAACTACGTGACTATTTGGGTAAAAACTATTTCGTTAAGAATTCAACTTTTTTTCTGAAAATTCGTCCCTTTCGCTTGAAAGCTTAACTATTTTGGTTATAAATGCAACTGTTTGGTTCATAATTAGTTTGTTGTTGTTGTGAAAAAATTCAACTATGTGGTTGAAAATTCAACTATTTAATAAAACGGGTTTTGTGACGATCTGACATGCTTGAAAAAAAAATTAAAATTAGTGATTTTATTTTAGAAGTAAAGCATCTAAATACAGACTTTACACTCTTTCTCCTATTCCCCTCGTTACCCATTTTTCTCATTGTTCCGCTTAACTGCGAACTGAATTAATAGAACTTAATCAAAAAATTCAACTATTTTTAGTTTAAAGTTAATTATTTTTGATTGAAACTTCAAATATTACATTTTTCATTAAAAATTCATCTTTATTGGCTGAGAATTCAACTACTTGATTGAAAGTTTAACTACTTGAATAAAAATTCATTTTATTGGTTGAAGATTCAACCAATTTGTTGAAAATTATTTGTTTGAATTCAAAATGAAAGTGTTCTATTATTGGTTGAAAGTCGATCGTTTTTGGTTGCGAATTAAACTAATTTGATTGAAAATTGATGTAGTTTGTTGTAAATTCGTCTTATTTGTTTAATTTTTGTAAAAACATAATTTTAATCCAGTTTCGGTTGAAAAATCTTTCTAGTTGAAAATGTAACTATTTGGTTAAAAATTCATGTGTTTAATTGAAAATTCGTCTTTTTTGGTATAAATTCAATTTTTTTAAATGTAAAATTACTTATTCTATTTTTCGTTGAAAATTGATCATTTTTACTTTGAAATTCAACTACTTGGTTAAAAATTAACATTTTTCTTCGAAAATTCATATTTTCGGATTGAAAATGTAACTGTTTTATAGAAAATGTGTATTTTTGGCTTAAAAATGTAACTTTTTGGTTGAAAATTAGTCTCTTTGAATTGAAAATTGTATTGAGTTGGCATAAAATTCAAGTTTTTGACTGAAAATGAACCTTTTAGTTGAAAATACATATTTTCGGGTTAACAATTCATCTGGCTCCTAAAAAATTCATCTTCTTGGCTTGAAAATCCAACTATTTGGTTAAAAATGCAACTGTTTTGTTGAAAATTCGTCTTTTTGGATAGAAAATTCGTCCCTCTGGATTCAAAAAGTTTTGTGTAGAAAAGTTCTTGGTTGAAAATTCATTGTTCTTGGTTGAAAATTCATCGTTCTTGGTTGAAAATTCAACTGTCTTCTGAAAATAAATTTCGCTTGAAGTTTCAAGTTCAACTATTTGATTAAAAATGCACTTGTTTGTGGTTGAAGTTTAATCTTTTTTTCTCAAAATTTAATCATTCGGTTGAAAGTTTAACTATTTCAAAATTCGTCTCTTTTACTTGATAGTTCAAATTGTTTGGTTGTCAATGCAATTGTTTGGTCTTAAATTAATTTGTTTGTTGAAAATGCAACTGTTTGGTTGACAAATCTTCTGTCTTCGTTGAAGGTTCATCTTTTCGGGTTTTGAAGACAAAAAAAATCGATTTTTTGCTTGAAAACTCAAGTCTTTCATTGAAAATGTCATCACTTTTGGCAGAAAATTAATCTTTTTTTGGTGAAAACTATACTATTTTGTTGAAAATGCTGAAAATTTTGAAATGCATTTTTGGCTGTAAAGTCTGTTAAAATATCATGTTCGCATGTGTTGTGTTTTTTAGGCCTTTATCAAATGAAATCAAAGAAAAAATGTTGACCTAAACAGGGGGATGGGTGTTCGTATTTGTGACGTCACCCTGAGGGTTCCAAGCTTTGTGTGATAACCTGTGACGATGAAGGGGAGAGGTGGAAAAAGTGTTAAAAAATAGCGTGATGTAGTTTTTAAACGGCCCCGTATTTAATTCAGACTTTAGACAAATCTTGTGACTCACGGCTCGCCTTTTGGTGTAATTTGAATTTTTCCTTCCGCTTCTGCAATTACTACATCGAGTATAATTAATACGGACACGATTATCCATCTCGCGACACTAATGTCGTCATTGCGACAACTAAACAGGGAACGTGAATGATTGGCCCATTTTCTGAATCGACTTTATTTATAAGTCGCTGGATTAGCAATTCTATTGACCAAGACTTTTTAAGTCTTATACACGCTCCCGCCTCCAATGTATGTACTCACAATTAATCATGCTCTATGCTCGTGTCACGTTCAGATTTACATAAGGTACTTTGTATCTTTCTGCCCTTTTACTCATAAATTTCAACACCTTCAAACAAGGCCCACGACTTTTAGGTACAAGGTACCAGAAGTGAATTAATTCAGGCTACGGTAAATAAAGAGACGATGTTGTGTTTGGTATCATGTATATCGTATGCATTCAATTATAAAATTATAATTGTCCCATTTGTATTACAAAGAACAATTCTGAAACTTCACAGTAAGAATTTGTCTAAATTTTTATTCTTCTAAAAGAAAGTTTGTAAAGATTGTATTTCTTCAGGTTTTAATATAAAAAAAGCGTGGTTCAATTAAGTAGAATTGTGGTTCAATATGACATTTTAAATTCTAGATATTAAGTTTTATAATCTAGGATATTAAAAATTACCATCCAGATGGTACAGCTTAATATCTATAGATTGCTGTCCCAAATTTCAAAATCCAAGATCATGAACGGTATATAATCCATTTTTCTCAGTGCAGAGTGCTTTTCGAAGGAACCGTAGATTTATATTGAATTTATTTTTAGACCTGGATTTTTTTAAATTCTTAGTTTTAGTCTCGAATTTAATGGACAACCCTATCCAATAACTTTAGCTCTAAATGTCACTTGAAATCATATGAAATAATATAAGATTGAACGAGTAATTTTACAGATGTAAGCACTTCTGCTTTTAAATTGTTCAATTTTTAAATTTAATTTTAAGATCGTGTAACTTTGAAGGCTTGGATTAGGTTGTTTTAATTTGAGGGTCATTTTAAAATGTTTATTATAAATGAATATCTCGAAATTTAGAAATGAAGTGTCAACAAATTATTATTCCATTACGGTCAAAGTTGGATAATTGACTTGATAAATTGGATATTTTTATATCTACATCGTTTGAAATTCAACAGTTGTGAATAACCCCTTTGAATACTCGACAATTCACAATTCTAATATTACAAATTATACCATTTGAAAAATAAAATTTAAAAAAAAAATGAATTTGAAAGCCTCGCAATAAAAATTGTTCAATTTTGATAGCTTCTACTTTGAAATTTTACAATTTTTGTTAGAAGCATACTTTTATCTATCAAGCCTTTTTGAATATTGGATTAGAAATGCTGCTTTAGTTAAAAATAAGGTTTCCTAAAATCCTTTTTGAAAAATTTCAAACAGAAATTGCCTAGTTTTAAAAACTTTTAATTTGAATTTATATCATTTCTGACCTTGCAAAATATTGTATAATGGCCTAGCTTGAAATATTATGAAATGTTGAAGACCTTTACATGAAAAGGCACTGACTATTATGTATTACGGAATTTTCCGTAAAACTCACTGATCAGGTATAGCGCTAGGTTAGGTTTAGGAGGTTAGGGCTAGGCTAGTATTACGGAAAATTCCTTAAAAGTAGGCAGTTCGTAAAATTATTCTAATAATTTTTAGAAGATGTTGTTTCCACATTTTTACGTCCGGGAGTTTACAATTTTAATTGCAAATTTCGAAAATTCAAAATTGTACGATTCGTCCGGCAAATTTGTTCTTCAAAAAATAATTTTTCCAGACGAATCGTAACATTTCAAATTTTGGAAATTTGTAATTAAGGTTAATAACTATATTTGAATACTATTTACTTTAAAAAAATTGGAAGCTGTAAAGTTGTAGGAAATGTTTTCCCGGAAAAAATAAGCCAGGATTGATTAAAATGCAATCATTTCTTAAAAATGGGTAAGAAAAGACAGTAAGCAATGTTTTTTCTTTCATGAAACATGACTGATAATATAATTTTTATTCTTAAATCATCGAAAACTTTTTGCTCCCAGAGACCTCATTTTTGGCACAAAAAACTAAAAATTAAAACTATTCATCTTTGAAATTGTACAATAATGAGCATTTGAGTTCAAGAAAGTTCAATTGTAATTTGAAAATTCTTCTTTGAATACTTAAAATGATAAATTGTTTGGTTTTGACGGTTTGAATTTAAAAATTTAATGTCCAAGAAATGACCGGGAATTATGTTCATAGTTTTGAATGGCCACCCTGTTTGAAGATTTCTCGATTTAAAAATTCTCGGTTTGAACAAAACCTTGAATACGGGAGTTTTCGAATTTATAAATTCGAAAACTCCCGTATTCAAGGTTTTTTTTTCTGTGAGTTTTCGTCGAAAGAGTGAAAAAGGTAGTAGATTTTGGGAACCTGTTGAAAGGTTCTCTGCTCATTCAATATTCCCTTAATTGACAAACAATGAGCCACTGTATATGAGGGCTCTTGCCCTTTCCTAAAGGGCCTAAAGCCTTAATGGGGTTCAGGAAAGGGGCTTCTTAATATTAATTTTCCGTCGAAAGGTGATCGGAATTTAGTCCTGTCGAGTATGTAGACAAGCCTATGAAGATATTTAGACATTCGACAGTCCCTCGTAGAGAATTTATAAACCTCGGTAATGCCCCAACCGCGTAGGAGTTCCGTTAATACCGAGGTTAATACCGAGATAGACGAGATGCCATTGAAGCTGACGCTACATTCGATCAGCCAGAATACAAGGCATACTTTGTTTTCCAAAGCGTTTTAGTAATACCATTTAAGAAAATCCAATTTATCACTTTCAAACAAAATTAAATGATGATTTTCGAAAGGCTAGGATATTATTAAATATAGAGGATTAGAATAAAAGTAGAAAAAATGTCCTGAGAGTTTCACGTTGTTCTTGTTTAAGTGTCATTTTAGGGTACACCTTGGTGTAACAATTCTGTAAAAATGCATATAAATATAAATATGAACTTCAAAAGCTATATATCATACATATGAATCTTTTGATATTAAGGAGAAAACATGGTTAGCATTCGAATGGGAATGATGTTGTAGAAAATTCTTCTGGCTCTAATAGAAGCGAGGAAATGGCTCCTCCGCAAATAAATTTACTACCTGTTTTCTTCACGGACTGAACAGTCATGTTAAAGATCATTATCGTAACTCCCACAAATAGTTATCATTGACCTCAGCCTCACTGTGGCGTTTATGATTCCTGCAATTTTCCCCCCTTCATAAACACAGACGTTAAAGCACTTTTCATCGAGCATTAACCATTCGATATGGTTCTAATGTTTATGACCACTCTGTAATCATACCGGTAAAATGAGCGTAACTGTCTATCGAACCTTAATTTCCAAATAAATTATCTTCAATTATAATGAAATCTAAAATAGTATAAGTACATACTACATTGCCTGTAATATTTTTTAATTACCTTTTCACCACTGATTTAACATTTAAGAGTGAAAGTTTTCCAACATTGACTTGTAATATTTTGATTTTGAAATTTGGTGTCAAAACTCGAATTGATTTTCTCTTTTGAATTATTTGCTATAGCAGTATATTTTTAGTTTACAATTTCCAGTGTCTCCACTTGAAACATGGTTGAAGTCGGTAAGCGGTTGTCCCACAAAAGAGGATATCCTACTAACATAAATGCAGGCCTGCTGCAGAGATTCTGAGGGCCTGGCCCGGATCCTGCAGGCACTCTTTATTGAGATCAGCACGTTTATATCTGTGTTTTTCTTCCGCAGTAGTACCTGAACTTCTTCCCTTCCTTTTCTTCTCCTGCTTCTCCCACGCTCTAGGCGATACCTCGTAAACGTTTCTAAAAGATAAAAAGATTAAAGGTACAAGGTACCAAACAACCCAACATCCCTTGGATATCAAGCTGATATTTCCACTCAAGTTTTGTAACATTTTGTTTTCTTATTTCTTGATTTCAACACAAGATCTCGAACCAACAAACTGCAAATTATGTTTGAAATCTGTTCATTGCACCATTGCAATCCCATAATTTAAAAACGTATTTATTCCTTTTCTTTCTTTAGAAAAAGGTTTTCTTTCGAGAGCTTCTATTTCTCCCATTTTGGCTAAGGCCCAAATCTCGATTTTGACAGTGGCCCTTTTCTACTTACTTTCACTAGCTGAAACCCTCGCTTTGGAAAAATAGAATAGCCACTTGAGAGTCTTGAGTTTGCTTCCTTTTGTTGAATTGCACCCCTCGCGATTCAGTTACCTGCAGGCCAATTACATCGAACGAAGAGGATTATCCAAGAGTCGCTGAGACATTGACCGTCTCTTGCTGGTTGGTCAAGAAATCCTCTGTCCTTGGAAGGCAGTTTTCTCTATCTTGTTTGAGCTTCTGGGATAAGGACCGGCTTTTTGCTGCTTATTTTTTTATTAGTTTCTTCGCAATGCTTGGTATAAAGTATCGACAGGTTCCAATTTTTTTACCTCTCGAGGTTATATGCAGTAATAAGATACTTGTTCTCCTCTCTTAATGCGGCCTACAAAAGCTTCGATGATCACAATCTCGTTATTATTATCCGAAGTTATGATCGCTCGTGTTATATTAATTGCTACTGTGCTTACAATTTTATTTTGTTCTACAAATATAGTCTCATAGTGCAACAAACGAAAATTTCACACCATTTAATGATTGTATCGAATTTCCTACAACAATAACCCAAACAGAAAATAGCACTACTGAAGCTAAGATATTTTATAATTAAAATAGAGTTCACTCGCAACTCTTTACGAATCATAAACTTTGAGGATAAAAGTCTCTTTCACGATGATCGTTTTACCACGAAGAACCGCAAACCGTGTGGATCAGCGAAACTCGAGTTTCCTTATCTCTTCCTCTCAGCGAAGTTCATTTCTCATTCTTTCGTCCTTCGAAGTCGTTTAGGTCTTTAGGAAAGAAGACACACTATTACGAAGCGGACAGGCACTTAAAGCGGCATTAAAAGCAAAGACAAAAGGCAAAACAACAGCCACGCAGTTTTAATAAGCTAAGCCTCGGGATTGGTCAGGGAATTGTCTTCAATCAAGAAGCCGGGGTCTTCAGTTCTCTTTGGTCTTGGACTCTTGGGTCTTGGTACATGATGTGTATGTTCAGTTGTCCACGAGATTCAACGAATTAAGTTCCACGACCACGAATTGTCATTGTGGGATTGCTTATTATTTTTGTTATTATGATTATTATGATCACAAGTTATATACATTCAGAAGGCTTCTATCCTCAGCTCGTAAGACATTCGCCAGTGTAAAATTACGGCGGGTTCAATGAGACACGAATCACTGTACCCCTTTGATAAAATTCAACGCCTGTCTTCATTTAACCAACTTCCCGAGTAAGCGAGATCTGTTATACAATCTTAAGAACGAGGCCGCTTGTCTGATTTTGCAGTTATCGACGTTTGTAGAGAATGATCGTTTGACCTAAGATTCATCTTTAATTTTAGACGCGTCCCTCATTTGCAGATTTCCTAATCGTCTTTTTGTATTTGTTGGGTATCTTGAGTGAGCTGCTGTTTTGATAAATTTAGTATAAAGCAAAGTATTAAATGATAATAAATGATAAAAAGATCCTTTATTTGATGACTGATGTAGGAATTGTAGGATCCACATATTTCAGACTCTTAGAGGATTTAGCAATAAAATATCCTATTTAACGAGATTATATTGATAGGAAAATATAATATTTAGTAGTCTATGTTTCCAGAAGAGTAAAATTTTTATATTCGATCCGCTCAGAAATTTATAACTGCGATTTGCTATAATTCGACAGAATAATTTTCTTCATATTATTTGTAATTGATATTGCTTGCGCAAATCGAATTCCCTTTAAGTTTAAAGTCTGGAAATATAAATATTGTAACTTCAGATTGTATTATTAAATATCTGATGGTTGCTTTGAAGATGATTGATTCAGATTATGAGGACTATAGATGAAACAAATTGTACGAAAGAAATGTTGAATTGAATTCATTGATTCTCCATTAAATGGCAATCCGAAAAGAGATTTGAAAAGAAAAGAAAGCAAGAGGATGTAATAAGAATTATAAGATTAAGCCATACAGCGGGTTTCCTTATAGAGAAGTCTCTTAAAATCATCTTTAAATCGAGAGAAATAAAAAGCATTTTGTAATATCTTATGGTAGATCCTTTTAAGCAGTAAGATTGCGTGTTCCAATACACCTCACTTCAAAGTATTAAGGAATTACACATTCATTTTTGAAATATTACATAATGGAAAGCCTTTTCCTTAAAAATCTTAACTGAAAATATTTTTGGAAGTGAAGAATTGAAAATTTGCACTTCTGTAAGATAAGAAACATCTGATTAAAAATACCGAAATGGTTTGAATCGTCATGAGTATAGTCGTATTATGGCATCAGTTCGAAAGAATCAAGAATATGTATAACAACATGCCTCCGGCCTTCGATCAGCCTTCTAATTCTCAGATTTAAGTGCTGCAAGGAATTCTTTATCTCATTTATTTCGCAAAACATGATTTTATTTTCTGACTTGGCATAAAGGATAAAGTGGGTTCCTGTATCGTTTTGGGATGCACTGAGTTGTAGACATTAGTATCCAAGAGGTCTCTATAGAATGTAGTGTCAGTTTCGACAGGTCTTTAATCTCCAGATTCTGGACTGATTCGAGGACCTGTTCCTCCTACGGATAAAGTAATCGCTACGTGTTGCGAAACAACACCGGTCGCGATGGTGCACAATATCTTTCGACCCGGTCCATGATATCACGTTCGATATGGAATTACCATTTGGTCAATGGTCATTCGATGTCATCAAGACGCAACCAAACTGTTTAATAATGGTGAAAAGAAAAAAGTATTCGAAATGAGAATCCATTCATTCTTTCCAAATCAATTATCTTTTTTACAAATTATCTGGTTGACTTACTGAAATGTCATCGGTAGTAACTTTATCATCTAGATTCTAAAGTATAGTCTAGACCTAGACGAAAACAAGTTGCCCTAATAGACTGTTCTGCTGCAGAAAGTGGTTTAATTCTTTATTCTATATTTATCTTCTTATGAGCCTGCCCACCAGAAGATTTTATCTACCAACGTCCGAAGATAAATATGGACATTTTTTCCAATTTCTGCCATTTATCAGTTGTGATACGTAAATTGAATATCAAAATAGAAATTTAGAGACTTTCAAATTTGACATCTTTTCCATCGAAGATGTTAATCGGAAAGGGAGACAAGAGTAGCTACAAAAGCGGAAATGAGTTAACCTTGGGTTCACTTTATTTCTTTTTGAGGGAGCAAACATCTCTTTGCGATATCTCTTTATTTATGAAGATGCATTTGCCTGATGCAGGTGCATTCAACAAGAGGGAGCATGTACCTTATGCAGGAAGACTCATAAATATTTAAGCTCCTCGGAGAAGCACCAATACGTCATAGTTTAAATTTGTGTGTGGCATTTCGTCCAGTATTCCTCGACTTTGACAACCTTGATGGTTCTCCACAACTGGTAGCTTCTCATTATTGAGTCAGTGTGGTACAATTTTCGAACAACGACTTATAAAGAACCTGATAAGTGTCGCATGATCTTATCGCTAAGAGATAAGAAAAACGTAAAAAAAATAAACGATCTGACGACATGTGCTCCGTACCCGAGCACATAAATGCTTATGGCGCGTGCCAAAGTCGACAAACCACCTCGAACGGAAATACTTGTTCATAAAACTGAAATAGGTCGCTTTAACTATCATAAAATCGGAATTAGAATAATAGTAGGAAAATATTAGTATTCAGAATTTACACTCCAACCTTGTTTCAACATGATCTCATCTCGTAATTTGGCTCCGAGCTTGACATAAGAAAGATATTTTTTTGACATACAGTGTTTCAATTAGAGTTTGAATTGTGAAAGAACCTAAGATTGTAGCGTGGGGTACGCCTTAGTTACGTAAAGAGCCATAAAAACTGAAAGATACCTTATTATCGCGTCGTACTCAACCTCAAAAACCTCAAAATCTGACGCACCGAAGGACTCAAGTATCTCGATGGAGGCCGCAGATGAACTCCGAATGTTTTGAACTAAGCCATTTCATGAAAGTCACCAAGTCCTTTAGATTTTTCAAATTATAAAGCCGCCGAATATGAATCACCATCTAGTGCGTCACGTGACACTCTGGTACATGCCCTTGCTTAAAGTGCCCTTAAAGTCTGGATAATCAGGGCGGTTACTCAAAACCGAGCTCAAAACTCAAACAAAAATTCCCGGTTTTCAACCATTTTCGCTCCTTATTAAAATTTTTTAATTGAAGTCTTCAAAACTAAACCATTTTTAATTTAAAGTATTCGTCAAAAAATCTCCAAAGTAGAATCCATCGTAATCAAACAAACCAAATTAAACATTTTTAAAACGAGCTTATTCGAAACGCAAAATTGAACATTTTTTATTTAAGGCATTCAAAATTCAAGAGATTGAAAAATAAGCAATGAAAATTGTTCAACTACTAAGACATTCAATTTAAAATTGTGTAAGTTTGAACAACTGAAATTGTTTAATTTATAAATTTTTTATGTATAATTATTCAATTTTGAACAATTTAAATTTTCAACCAGTTTTTAGTGCTTCAATTAAAAATGACACAATTTGAAGGGCTTTCACTTGGAAAATTCTCGATATTTCGCTCTTAATCTATTCGATTTTGAATTTCAGGAATGTATAATTATTCAAGTATTGAAGGCTTTATTTTTTAAATTGTATAATTTTGAAAGATTGAAATTTGAACCAAGAAATATTGAATTTTCGAATATAAAAATTATTCTAATTAAACACTCTTTATTTAACACTGGCCATTCCAATTTGAAGTACGTTCGGTATATCTAGAATTCTAGACAATTCGAATTTTTAAACTAAGAACAATTTAAATTTAAAAAAAAATGTCAAGTGTTTCAATTTCAATCTATAATTATGCAGTACTTTAAATTCATAGTTCTTCTATTTCCAATTCTTTTTCTAATAACTCAAAATAGTAGCTTTCAAAATTCAAATTCCGCAGTTATTAAGGCTTTGAATGGTAAATCAATTTGCAAAATTTAAGGGGTTTAATTTCAAAATCCCGCATCAATTTTTGAAATATGGAAGGCCTTAAACTTAAAATTGCTCAACTATTACGGTTTTGAGAAATTTAAATTTGAAATCCAAAAATTTTGTACATATCAATCTGAAAATATTGAATTTTAAATTCTTTCAAAAGTGAAAAGTGAATACTATGAACCTTCCGAATTGAACAATGGTGAATATAAAGACTTGTAAATTAAAATGACCAATTTGATGTCTTAAAAATTAAACGATTTTACAATTAGTCTTTAAAAATAAAAATTGGATGTAGCTCGATATCTAGCTATTTTAACGAATTTCAAAACGAACTTGTTCAATCTCACATTAATTCACATGATATCAACTGAAATTTAAAGTCATTATAATTTGGAAAAACATGCACTGTCGTTTCCCGGTTTTGCCAGGTCTACAAAAATTTCCGTTTATTTCCCGGTTTCCCGGTCCAGTAGCTACCCTGATAATTTAATAATTTCCAAAGAGACTGATCTTTTAACTATATTGTTCAAAACCTCGTTCAAAACATTGTTATCAAAGCTTAACTCTATACTGAAAAGTTCTTGGCAGTAAGTATAGAGAGCTTCTGGAATTTGAGATACGAATTCCGAGCAATAAAGAACTCGACCTTATGTTCATCCAGAAGTCTTCCACTTTTTCTTTGCGTCTCCTCATTCCTTGGATCGAGTCGCAACTTGGGAGTATATTTCTCTCGTTTCCTCTGTCCAAGCTGGAAGTGATTCCAAAGAAACAGAAGCATGTCCTTTTTAAAGGAATTCATCCCCGAAGCCGACGCCAGGAAATTATTCTAAGGTGCAAATCACTGTCAAGAGAGATACTTTTTATGGATTCAGAGTCCGAATTATATCTTCAAAAATTTCTTCATCAATGAGTTGCTGAATAAAATGATTAATCAGCATCCGACTTGGTAATTGCCCTTCAGCTTCCAAAAATTAAAGACCAATCAATCAACCTCTCACTTTTGAGCCTTCCACGCCTTCCAATAACGGAATCTTAGACCTGTACAATTTTTATTCGCCTTCTCAAGTGTACAGTGCACACTTCACATAGCAATTTAAGTTGACATCATATCAGGTTTTATCTCGGATTTACCCGGTTTAAAGTCGATGATGCTCAGCCGAGCGAATTCGCCAGAGTACGATTTCCTTTCCGGATTCACGTTTGAGCAATCCAGGGCCCTGAAAGATCGTAAAATCGAGCTTCCTTGCATTCCGGAAATACGAAGGGGACCTCTGCCGCGGAAAAAGGTCGCGTTATAATATTCTGAAACTGCCAGAGTAATAAAGTCGAGCATAAAATGAGAAACTGTAAAGTAAAGCAAAGAGAAACGGGAGAGCTCCGTTGCTGCTAATTATTGGCCTAGACTGCGTTCTTGTCTGCTGACGAGAGAAAGGTTTTAACTTCTAAGCGTTTCGGGTTTGCTTTGAAACACAGCATTTCCGCCAACATTCCCCCTTTTAACATTTTCCTGAAGTCACGCAATCAATTTGCTCCTCTCTTTCTCTGGGATCTTGAGTCTTCAAATTAAAAACCTTCAACTGTCCGAGTCATTATCAATTTGTGTTTTGAGAAATTAATCATCTCCGTTGAGACAGGAAAGATGTGGTAAAAAATACTCCACTTTTCTCCATCTTTAAGCGACTTCTAACATCTAACCCGGCCCAACCCACATGAAAGAAAAAGAGCCGACGGGGCAAGAAGCAAGGACAGTAATAAATTCAAGGAACAGAAAAAAACCAAAGGCAGCAAAAAATTTGTGTGGCCTTGAATCATTGCTAGTTTTCAAGCTCTGCATTCTGCTTGCGCAGAAAAGGGGCAAAGAATGAAAAAAAAAGAATAAAATCATGGCATAGAAAGCTGTCGGCTTGCCACCGGGTACCTACTGAATTATTATCGGGCCTCTTCAATCAATTTCAAGTGAAGAACATCTTGAGATGTGAAATGCTCTTTTCCACTGTTCAATCTTACGTATTTGGCTAGGGACCTATGCACTTTGCAGAAGTGTTTATATGCGCATTCCGAAGTCGAAGTCCACTTTGCAGGGGCAGTTTGATGCCTCATTAATACCCGAACAGAGTTGCAATGACGCGTCTCATAAGTGAGGATTAGCTAACCGTTAAATATAGACGTCCTCATGGCCTCCTACGAGATATGTAATAGATTCTTCTTCTTTTATTCTTCCTTTTATTATAGAACATCGACACGCCTCGGGTCTTTCCAGATGCAATAAATGCAGAGTTATGTACTACTTGTACGTGTGCATTTTCCGCGTCACGCATTTCGAATCGATTGCCAGATAATTGGTTAAGGCTTAAGCGATCGTGAATGCATTACAATAATGGATTATTCCAAGAAATCCACAATCTGTTCAAGTGGAAAATTTTTATTAGTCATAAAAGAACTAGGACTTAAAATTCAAGTACACTGAGTAACATGTTTGGTTTGGGCGACCAAACATTTTATTGATGTAGAAGCAACCAAATATTATGGTTATCTCAATAACACTTTTGTTGAATCAACCAAATTTTGTTGAGTCAACAAAAGTTTGTTAAAACAACCCAAATTTTGCTAGAAAAACAATAATTTGTTCCTTCTATAGCAACCCAATCGTTTTGTTGCCCCAGTCTAATATTTTTCTCTTATTTGGATTGTTTATTCTATTCCTTAATTTTTATTCACATTTTTATCAATTTTATGATAAGAAAAAAACTTGGAACATAAATATTAGACTAACAGAAAGAATTTAAATAGCTTGATGAATATTCTGTGAATGAAAAACGCGCGATTAGTGTAATGGAATTTAAAAAAATGTCTAATTTATTCAATGATTGGCATATTTTTCATTGGAAGAGAATTGACTAAGTCAATGATTTTTTTCATAGTCTTATGTTTGCGAAGTAATAATACTCCAACTCCTTTTTTGCACTGTTATATGAATTTTCTTTATATAAGTTAATACAAATTTTCTGTATTTAAAACGCATATAATAAGACGCAAGCGGAATTAGAAACGCCCGTATGATCAAGGTGTGAAACACGAAGGAATAGTCCTAATCCTTCGTGGTGCGAAATAATAATGACGAGGCAGTCAGTCTGAATTACATTGAGAGCTAAGATAAATAAATTCTATTCTGGATCAACGCTTTTTCATTAAAATTCTGCAAGTTTATTATTTCCGACTTAGAATTAGAAGACGATCCAAATTGATTGATTTTCATTTTTGAAAGCATTCTAATTTAAAAGCCTTGAAATTGAAAGTATCTAAATTGAGATTTGGAATGTTTTCAAATTAAAAGATACAAACTTGGTATTTTCTGAATCTGAATGAAATCCCAAATAGATATTTGTCACTTCTAAAAAATTTTAATTTGGGAATCTTCAGATTTTAAAACTTTTTTTTTCATCTTTTAATTTAAGACAATCAAGTAAATGTAATTTCCAATTTTATTTAAACTTACAAATGAAATCGTATACAAATTTTTCAAATTTTGCGTGTTTTCTATTTTATAGCACAAAAACGGATGTGCTTCCAAATTTGAAAGCGATACAAATTATTTTCTAATTCATAAAAAATCAGAATTTATATAGTTTCTATTCGAATGCAAATAATTTAAATTTTGAATATTTCAAATTGAAATTCTACCATTTCAAATTGGAATGCAATTAATTTACAATTACCTCTACTTAATGAATCTATCTGCTACCATACTCGTACATATGTTTTTATAAATAAATAAAAATTCTCCGAATTAAAAACATGACACTTAAGCAGAATTAGAAACGCTTGTATAACTTGATAAAATAATAATGATAAGGTAGTGCGAACTAAATCGACTACTAAGATATCACAAAATGTTGCTCTAGATCTAAATCCAAATCTTTTATTAATCTTTTAATATAAAAATAATAATAACTTTTGAATATAACAATGGGTCAAGTAATTACAGAACGATATATTCCCGGCGTGTGGTAATTGAATCTACTCTGTCGTCGAGTCATAATAATTGGTCAGCAGGATGGCAAAAATAGTTAGTTACGATCGACAAGTATTTGTAACTCACTGTATCGAGATAAAGTTAATTAATATCGCCTATCGATCGCACCGCTCCGAGTACTTTGAAGATCGGGTTTTCTTATCACGCATTGCGTTACGCTTTATTGCATTTAAACGATTAAAGGTCCTCCGTATCGAAATTCTGGACTGATCTGGGTCACCAATCTTGAAAATTGAGAGAAGAAAGACAAGAAATCTTGTGAGTGCCTACTGCCTACCTGGGAGGCGATTTGTGAGAAATTACCTTACCAGTATTGACACAAATCGAATGCATACCTAATGTCCCCCGTTCAGGATCTCGAGTGTGGCATGTACGAAATCCTGAATGGAACTTGAATTTACGCCGATTCGTTCTGAATGCATAAACATTCCCAAAAGCGTAGGTATCTTTTCTAAAACTTCAAGAAGAAATTTTGCTTTGAAGGAAGTCTTTTTATTATTATTTTCTTTTATTATGAACGAATATAAATTTTTTGGATGCCTCAGGGAATCATTATGCATTCTGTTCAGTCGCTTATCCTTGCTAGGTTGACAAACGAAAAATTACTTATTTAATTTTTTCAAAAATGTTGAAGGACTGATTTTTTCATACTTCTTTCAAATGATCCAAAGAGAAGGAAAGTATCTTCTTATAATTATTAAATAAATCAGTTTTCTTTGGTCAACCTAATTCTATATCTCCTAGAAACCGCTTTCCTCACATTGCTTCCTAATCCCCTCTTGAATCAACAATCCATGCAAATTTCCCTTCCTAACAATCCTGACTTCACCACCTCCGGCAGCACTCCCAGTCTCAGGCACACCATATTCTCTCTAGGAAACCTCCCCCTTGAACTTGATTGTCGAACAAACCGATCTTTTTTCAGGCAGACTCGTTACCATCTCCAGGGAAAAATGTGCCAAGAAACTATCGTGAGACTAGAGTCCGCGTACGGCGTAGAAAACACCATTACCGAGGTTCGCATAGCTGAGTGACCCAGGATCGTGATCGTGATCTCGAACGCTTCGATCCGCCTGGTAGATCGAATCCAGGATAGCATGAAGAATGTCAGCAACTATTTAATAACATTTCACTGAAATCGAACATGGATCTCAACGTATGTTCCCGACGAGTGCACGATGGATACGCCACCATAAGGTCTCGAGGTCGAAGCCGACCTCGGGCTGTCTACCGATCCGACTCCGAAGAACTCCTTAAAGAATCCGAAGGGCCTTACTCCCTTTCGCGAGTTTCTAATCTGCCAATTGTTCCAGATCAGGTTCACCAAGTGCCTAGATGGTCAGACTTAGGTAAAGACAAGCTTTTCGAAAACTACGGAACCCTTCGAAGGACTCCAAAAAGAGAAGGCGAGCCACGTCAAGAAATAAGCTTGAACACCTTCTCCAATAACAAGTGGCAGAAGAACAGTGATTCCAAAAAGGAGGATCTAGTTTCGAACGAGGATGACTGTCTCTATGATACTGTTCCTCTCGAGGAGAATTATCTCACCCTCAATTCTTTTCTCGGGAAGACTATGGATTGTGAAAACCTACACGAGAGGAACCTTGAAGAACCATTTCTTGAAGAATCTCTTCTTGAAAAAAACCTCCAAAACGGAAATATATACCCGCTGGAGGCAGTTCGAATCGTCGAGCAGAGATGCAAAATAATCTGCACTCCAGAAGACGATCGGCTCTCCGAGACCAGAGGCTCGACGAAGTCAAACGTGAGTCGCACATCGGACGCAGGGTCACATTCGTGCGAGATCGTCGATAATAAGCGGGAATCGAGCGAGCCTAATGGCAGGCAGCCGATCTACGCGATTCCCAACGTGGCTGGTTTGAAGAACGACCGGAAAAACGATCAGCGCCCGATCGTGGACGGTAATTACGTACCGAGCGGTGATCTTTATCGCACCACGGCTAGGTACATCGAGGACATTAACAGGAACATCGCAGAGATCGACAAGAGCTACGAGGAGCTGAGGTCGAATTCAAACAACTCTGCCTATGGAGTGATTAACAAGATTGCAAAAAACTCGACAACCCAATCCCAAACAAGTCTCCTCCGAAAACGAGACATGGCTCCGATGCTTCCCATTTCACCGAATTTCGGGGAAAACGATGACAGGACATCTTCTACATCCGCTGATTCCCACCCTACAAGTCCTAAAAGAAATTTAAGAATCTCTACAAGGCCTAACTCTTATGGAAAGTTGCCTCCAAAACCTCTACCTAGATCTTCTTCAATTGATGGCTCTTGTAGACATTCCACAGGATCAACTGCTACAACTGAATCGACTGATTCTTTGTATGCCATCAGTGAATCCTTGACAGAGTTGGCGATTGATAAGGTCCTGGAAAGAAGAGATCAAAAAAGACTTCATTTTGGATTCGAAAAGAAAATAACCAAAGAAGCCTCTTCTAGTGATGATGACCAGATGGATCGTCCGCTGCTCACCGGCACGATTCGAAGGAATCGTGTGAGAGTCGAGGCAGTTGATTATCTTCATCATTCCAGGAAGGAGAAAAATTTTCGGAAAAACAATGTAGAACTCTCTCGCAGGGCTTCAGAAAGGATTATCGACTCTTCTCGAAGAAATCGAGAAGGGGTTTTGATGAACGAGAATCGTACGGATGATCGGAGGTACGGGACTTTGCCCTGTAGGAGAAGTAAAGGTGCTAGACCTTTGCACAAGTCGAGTGAGGATGTCCTTGATGGGGAAAGGGTGCCGGGAAGGATTCAGAGGTCGTGCATGAGTACGATAGACGTGAGTCGACATGACGAGGCGAGTTTTAACGGTCACACGCAGAAAGGTAGTTGTCTTCCTTTGTATCTGATGGATGCCACTGATGTCATCATGAAGGGTCAGCTTCATAGAGCTCAGAGTAGAGAGAGGCAAGAGAGGTTGGTATCCCAGGAGCAGTTACAACCTAGGAGGAATGAGAATGTTTTTAGTGGAACTTTAAAAGTCTCTGGGAGAACGAGACATAATTCTTTGGAGTCGGAAGAGGAAGTTAGGAGTTCTTCGGATTGTCAGGGTTTTGCGACTCTACCGAGGAGAGGAAATGTTTCTAAAGACCGAATGGTGAACGATGTCCCTAGAAGATTGTCCGGTACTATTCCAATTTTAGAACCGCTTTATGAACATGCTGTTAGTGATACTGTTAAGCCTAGGGACACACAAGGGGTTATTCCCTGGTGGGAACTCGCGACGAGGAAGTACAGACACAGAAGCTGCCCTTCTTTGCAGGTAAAGTTTGTTTTAATTAGGATTTTATTGTTTAATAAGGATTTTTTTCAGTGAAGGGAAAACAATTTCTATGTTTTTTTGTAAATAGAGATCATTCGAAAACTGCAAAAATTCATAATTCAAGACTCAAGTCTAGAGATCACGAATATCGTGAGGCAGGGTCGATCTGACCTTTTTCCTTAGTCGAATAAATTTGAATGCGGGCATATTCAATTGTACTTTCGCTCTCCTCCATTTATAGCAGCAACAAGCTCGACCCAATGTGTTTCTTTCGGTGGGTGGATCCGATGACATATCATACTCAATCAGACTTATTTGAAGCTTTATGAGATTATGAGGCTCCAGTATGAAACTTTATGAAATGAATTTATAAGCTGAGTTCATAACCACTGGTGCTGTGGGCATATCATAATAATATAATGAAACGCAGGCGGTGAAACGGGAGTATTGTTCTCTTTTCATATTGAATAATTGGATATACTTACTACTTAGGGCGTCCTTAACTGCATTTTTCATTTGCATATTTCAAGTAGCTAATAAACTAATCATCGTAGGAGTGCATTCTTCTCCCAATTTTTACAATCTTGCTTAACAATAATGACTAAATTATCTAACTCCAATCCTCTAATCAAGAATAATTAACTTTCAATTTGACCGGAATGTTCGGAGACATGTTGTATTTGAAAAGAAGTTTTGGAGTCTTTTCTTGAAATCTGAGAGCTATTTTTTGCAAGGATCACGTGACTATTTCGTGTTCGACCAAAAACATCATTGTAACACGTTGTGAAACACATAAATTTGACACCCCAGGGGTAAAGAAGGGCACTTCACGCTTTAACTCGGACGTGCACATAAACCAAACCGGACCGACGTGGTCAACCAGTCAACAATTTCAGTAACGGCTTTGTAACCTCGCCTTTTATTCTCTCGAAGATCCCAAAGCTTAAACTTAAAGACGTGCTTTCTTCTAAAAAAAAGGACATCTATATTTTCTGGGTAGACCTGCAACCGGTTTTTACGGGTTCTTGTTTTATCCTCTTATGCACATAATTTTATATTTAAAATTTTTTATTATGGTATATATATTCAAGATGATCTAAGCGGGTAATGAAAAAGATCCGTCTTTGAGCTTTATCTTGTAATGTAAAGAGAAGCTGCTTCTACAAGAGCTTTGATAGCTATATGGTCCTTCATTCTCATTATACTTTAGCTGTAGTGTGTAGATAAGCATAAGAGATCATTGATAAAGATGTATAGGACATTTGAAACACTTTTATCGAAAGGTCTTCTTTTAAGCCTGCATTTTGTCTATAAATAGGTGCCTTACATATAATATTATTTTTGTTTAAGTCGCCTACCTCGCCTTTCTTTTGTCACCTTCTTAGTATTCTACTCGTGATCTCATTTACCTTATGTGCTTTGCATACGCAGTACGCATGTCTAGAGTGAAAAATGTTTTGGAATTTTGAACCGTCTCGAGTAGGTACAACACACGACTCTAGAATAATCAAGTGTGAGAAAAATGTTTTATCAAAAAGATAATGTTTCTACTTATTGATATGACTTTTCTTATTCCTTACTTATAGAAGTCATTTTATTTTGAATAAAAGATTATAGTAATTTGTTTTTGATATATCTTAAATTAGTAATGCTCAGTGCTCATCCAAGCAAACGACGCAGCTTATTAGTCAAATTAATTCAATACTTCTAACTGCGTAAGTTTCAGTGCCGCATTGTAAGCGAAGTGTAAAATTTCTCGGACATCTGCAAGCACTTCCTCGAGACTTTTACTGGTTGATTTATCAGTGTAATATCCACGCTCTGCTGCCACACCCAGAAAAATACTGCAATTAAATTCAAATAGATTCATCTGTCTGAAAATAAGTCGCTAGAGAAAGTTCAGTTATGTAAAGAGCACGTCCATTTGACGCTGAATTAACTTAATCTCAAAGTCTGGTAGCCCAAAGAACTTAAAGGTTCATTACAATGTAAAAGCCCATTAGGTGATTCATTTTAGAAAAATGGTATCCAACATTCTCCCGAGAAATTCGAAAAGAATATTTGATTCAAGACTTAATTACTGTTAGAGCTACGATTTTCTTTTACTAAATAAGCAATAGAATTTGTGGAATTGTAGGACGTTTATATTTCTTCTGGAGACAATATGTCGATGGACTTTTCCTCGAGGAGATTTCAGACATCGTAAGAGCTTGAGGAGTTCTGCTGTGAACATATGTATATATGCGTCATGCATGATGCATCATTCCAACACAAATATACAGGGCGTTCCTCAAAGACCGTCTTCAGTGATCTATGATTCTTTGGGACCCTCGAGGTTTAGAGTACACACATGGGATTAAAAGTCCTGATACACAAAGTTGGCCAAGACATTGAGTATTAAAATTTAATCTTCAGACTGATGGTTAATTGATTGATCTATGTATTCTATTTCGTAATTTTATATCAACTTTTTTTTTAACTTTAGGTTTCTTCTCTCAAATCTTGAATCGGTGGAATTTCAATAAGAATAAGCATCAGTGACTACTTTTTCGTGCTTTCAATCAGTGAAAATCGACGGAGAATCAGCGAAAATTTAACATTTAAAATTTTAACTGATTCCCAGCGGATTTTCGCTTATTACAATCGTGAAAAAAGTCACTTATTCTCAGTTAAACACTGATTTAAGTTTAGAGAGTTTATACAAAGAATGTACAAACGAAGTTACAAAGTTTCAAACGACCTTTAATGAACGATGAAAGGTCGTTTACGTCGAATCGTGTAAAGTATTAGCCAATACATTCATGATAAATTTACGAACAGAAATTGCGTACACGCGAGGAAGGTAGCAATTATCGCCTTATCGTATACTAATTACCTCGTTCCAGCCTTTTTCGTATGGCTACTGTAATAATTATGTATTACTTTTAACGAAAAAAAACCCAAAAACTTTTCAAGCATTAGTCGACCTTTCGAACTGTTCTAGTTTAATTTCTATTTCAATTCAAATTTCAGAATTAAAAGTAAACTTACTGAAACTACAAGACTTGAATATTATTATCTAGAAGAATTCTTGTTGATTCACACATAAACTTATTAATTATTGTCAGTCTAATTATCTGATAACATTTTTCTCTCTGGAAGTGCATTTACCGCAATTTTAATAAGTTCACTACTCAAAGATAACGCGGAACAATGTATTTATAATCACTGCAATTTCTCGACTTTAGTACCGACAATAAACTTTAACATTGACTCAAATACTATAGCCAAGAACTAGAAACTGTAGACACGATTTTCGAAGTTCTTTGTCATGTGTTTTTGTAAAAAACAGTCTAGTCATAAACAGAGTTTAACCAGTCGAGCAACAAGTTCAACTCTTCCATATTTCACTTCAACCTCTAATAAATCTCTTAATCTGCATTAGTAGAAAACTACTAATTGAAATGGTGCCAAGTCCTTTACCAATGCTGCAAGTTTCACACTCTTGTTGGCAATCACCTATTTTGCCTACTTGTATCACAAATATTTATTTTAGGAACATAATTATTTTATATTTAATTAATTCAAACATGTTAGATTTCAGTCATAATGCCTCACTTACGGGGTATTATAACTCCGTAATGTATGACTAGCGACGGATGATATCAGTTCACTAACCGGGTGACCTATTAAAAATTAGCCTTGACTTTTTGAAGTGATAGCGCCGTACAGAATATAGATACAATTTTTTTTTAAACCCGTAGGAAAGCTTAATTGATTCTGCGTTAAATTACCCTGAGTTGAAGTAATTTGGTCTTATGGGTATTGAATGATCACGTGAGAAATACAAAAATAAACTTCCAGTATTTAAGGAATTTTGTACTTCAGGAGCTAGGGAAATGAATTTATTAATTTAATATTTCACAAAAGTGATCTTCAGGATTTAAAATATATTAGTTATTGGTTCGATAGTATCAATCGTTAGTGTAACTGTCGGTTTATTTGACCAGTCTGCGCATTGCAGAATAAAATATATGCATAATAAAGCCATTTGATGCAAAAAATGAATAGAAAAGTAAACACATTCATAGTGCCCCACCCTACATTCTACAACCATCAAATTCAACTTTTCTTTTTTTCCTTATCTTTGCTTGAAAAGAAAAAGCTGGCCTCGCGAGATCCGCGAAAGAGAGTAACAGAAGCGTACATTATTTGCGAGCAAGAGTGCGTGGAGGGAGTTGCAGACATGGTTTACGATGCAATTCATGTACACACATAATATATAAGTATACGAGGTACACGTGTGAGAACACTGGGAGAGCACAGGAGACCTAAAGCCCGCACTTACGCTTGTGTTCCTCAGGTCATGCATGTTCGTATTGCCTGTGTAGAACATATAATGTTTCACGAAGCGAACCATGAGACTAACTCCTATAGCCTGGGAACTTACTGTTACCCCAGTTAACTCAGTTCATGTAACGCTCCAAAGATTATGCCTCTCACATAACACCAAAATCCATCGGCCGTTTTACTTTGGGCCTTTAACAAACTAGGTGCTCATCCCCCATTGAGGCCCCCTTCATTCTTGGTGGCTTAGCTTTGCCAGTCACCAATGCATATAGCCATATGGCAGCAAGAATTATGGGAATATCGTAGGATTTACCTGATGGCGATGCCCAAAGACCAACGCAACGTCTGCAGGTTTTGGACTATTAAAATTAATGATCGGTGGATATATTATGGTGTCAACAGAAGTTTATCATTCAGATCGGTTATAAATAGAGATAGTGATCTTCTATTGGGGTGCTTTCATGAAGAACTATTTAAAAATATTTGGGGGTTTTACCCAATTTAGAGCCGTATAACAAATAGTAGAAGAAAAGATAAAGAAATTTTTTTTATTACTTGTTTTGAAGTCATGAATTTGCAGAAAATGAAATACAAATTCATCCGCTGACTTTTCATTATAGCAATTAGTCAAAACGATTCAATCGAGAAAACAAATAACTTTTGCATATGATAGAATTGGCATCATTGGCAAGTCGCGGCTTTATTAAACTCACAATCTAATAATTGAGAAATACCTGTAAATGAAGAAAACCATGTTCGCAATCGATAATAAGTATATAATCTTACTAATTATCCCTAATTTCTGACCATTATACTCAGTTTTTGCAATAAACGATAAACCTTTTAATTTCACCAAAGATTGCGTGTTGAATATATATAATTGTAGGATGTATGTATAATATATATTAAGAGCAAAATGTGAAACATTTTTCTGTGTCTTTTACGGGTTGAGTTACGGGTGAACATTTCGCGAGTGCATTCGAAAACCGCAAAAAGAGCTTGAGACTCTTCGTGCGAACGCCTTAACCAGAGACCAAACCGCGAAGATATTCCCGCGGTATATACGTAAGATGCATCGCGTGCATTAGCGATTGTCGAGTCTTTTCCGCATTTCTCGTCGCGATCAGTCTTCAGTTTCAGGATTATGATGATGAAACCCTGTCTCTAATAATGCGGTCGCTCAAATTGCGCCGAGTTCCAACCGACACCGGCTTTCAATATTTTCAATACACGCATGCCTTTCTTCACACCTGTGTCAAAAAAAGCAAGTTCATTAAAAAAAGGAGATAAGCCTAAATTAAGAAAATCATTATGCCCGGAATTTAAAATAAGTTCAGAGAAATCGTCCGAATCTTCAGAAGTTGGATCTTATAATAATTGTAATTAGAGAAGCTGATGTGAACTATGTCTCATGTTTATTTTCTTGATGGAAGAAGTTTAAAGTAGGAAAAAAAGTTGACCAGGTGCGTTGGGAACATAATCCGAGAGGTTTTTTTTTTTCAAATTTCATAAATTTAATGTCGATCTCATTGTAGTTTCGACCCAATTCTTTTTTACTTGAAAGAAAACTGTTCGTAATTTGGATAATAAAAGTAACTTTGATTGACCACAAATGGACTGAGGCAGTAAAAGATATTGACTTAATAATCTCAAGATCTTTTCGCCAATTTGAAGTATTTACTCTTTCACAATGGTTTTAATTTGTTATTTCTTTTTGCTGGTCTCTGGCGAACATTAAATCCGCTCTATTTGCTCTACAGTCTACCTCGTTTACCACCTCTTATTTTTTGCATCAATTATTTTTCCAAGCCTCGCTTACTGTACCTCACTGAACAGAAAAATATCATGGAAATTGTTTAAAACAAGCATAATGATAATTTGAGGATTGTTATAAAATCCCCAGCTAGTAAGTTGTAAGAGTCTGAATGTTTGATATTATGTTAATTCTTGGCATATCTAGGCTGATTCTTATCTCTTATTTACTCATGTCTTATTATTCAAAGGTTTTACTGTTTATGGTTTGTTGACAGACAAAAATTAGAGCAATGAACATTGGAATTCCACGTGTTCTAAAATGCAGACCCAATTGTCGGTTTTATTATTTTATAAAATTTCAAGTACATCGCTTTCTCATTTGACAAGAGATTGTAGAGCCTGGCAGTTATGGAGCATTGAAAACCGTTTTATATTTATTCAACAAAATGATCATGTTCATCGTTCATATTTTTATTTAAATTATTAAAACTGTTCTAATTATATAAGTTAAAATTTCAGAAAATATTTTAAAAATTGTGAGGATTAACTATAAACGATTTATTGAAAATAATTATTCAAATTAAAGATACGCAAAGCCGCATTGTTCACTGTAGTAAAATTTTAATTTTTTCTTTTGACTAGTGTTGTAGAAAATATTCCATGAGTCATAACTATGAATTACCAATTGTACAAAAATGAAAATGTGTGCGTAAAAATTTCATTCAAGTTTGCATGACACCGGATAGAATGCTAATTTGTAATTGTAATGAAGGTTCGCTGGAGATGGTCATGCACGAGAAGAAAATATAATATGATATATTTTACTTATCCACCCAATCGCATCCCCTGCCACTTAATTTTTTCCAATCCTACAAGTCAAGTGTCAAGGCCAAAGAAGATAGAAACATTATGAAAATAATAAAATTTAATTAAAATTCATAATTCGTATTTTATAAAGAGGATTAAATTCAAATAAAAAAATTATATCTAGTGATTTATTTCACTTTCTACTCCACACTTTTTTAATGTAAAAAGAAAGCATTGTTGCATTTTAAAGAACAAGTAGGACAAGATAAAATTGTAGATAAGAAAGGAAATGTAATTTTCATCTCTGCCCTACAGAATCATACTTTTTACAAGTGAAACTTGATAAGAAGGAAAATTGGACTTTATTATCATTTAATAAACAATCAATTTTTGGATTTAAACAAGGTAGCCCTGATCTTTCCCTAACCAATTTTTAATTTTCTCTGACCATTAGTATTCAAAGACCAGCATTTTAATCTTGTATAATTTTCAACATAAAATCTTTTATAAATGAAATAAAACAAATTGTTGAATTTTCAACATGTAAAGTTTGAATTTTTAACCAGATGGTCGAATTTTCAACAAAAAAAGATAAATTTTCAATTCACAAGGACGAAAGTTCTGTCCGAATAGACGAATGGTGAACAAAACAGTTTAATGTAAGACTAAAAGGGATCACTTTTTAACAAAATACTTGAATTTTCACTAAAATAATTACATTTTCAAAAAAAAGTCTAATTTTTAACCAAGTACTTGCATTTTTCAAGTACAAAGATGAATTTTCAAGCAAATAGTTGAATTGTCAAGCTGAAAAGTCAAATACTCTATAAAACAATTGAAATTTATCCCAAAAATTTGAATTTTCAACAAAATGGTTAAATGTTCATCGACAACAAAATTAATTTTTAACCAAACAATTGCATTTACAATCAAATAGTTAAACTTTAAAGCAAGAGAGATGAATTTTCAACAAAATAGTAGAACTCTTAACCAAATAGTTGAATTTTCAAGTCAAAAATAAGAATTTTTAAGAAAAATATGAATTCCCAAAGAAAAATGTAATTTTTTTTTGTTAGTATTCCAAAAAAAAAACGGATTTGCCTAAAAAAATGTAATAGTTGCAATTCTAAAAAAAAGATGAATTTTACACCAAAAGATATAAATTTTAATACCAAAAAAACGGATTTTCAACCAAGAAGATTAAGGTTCTACCAAAAAAGACGAATCTCGAACTAAAAAATATCAATTTTTAACCAAAAATGGAAAAGTTACATTTTGAGCTAAAAAAATTAATTTAAACAAAGCAAACGGATTTTCAGCAAAATAGTGAAATTTTCAACGAAAGAGATGAACCTTCAACAAGCAAAAAATTTTCACCAAATTAGTTCTATTTTTACCCAAGTAGTTAAATTTTCAGTAAAAAAAATTAATTTTCAACCAAAGAGATGAACTTTCAACTAAACTAACTAAAGGATATATCTTCAACAACAAATGATTTTTTAACAAAGTGGTTCAACCTTTAATCAAATAATTGAATTTTTAACCAAAAAAGATTTATTTTCAACGAATAATGTAATAGTAGATATTTCAAATAAAAAAGATTTTTTTAAATCAAAAACAGTTGAATTCAACCAACAAAAACGTATTTTTTAACAAAAGACTTAAATCTTCAATCAAAGAAGAAGAATTTTCAACCAGACAGTTGCAAAAGATGAAATTTTTACTAAAACAAATAAATTTTCAAACACCAAAATATGAATTGTCAACAAAAAGTTAATTTTCTGCCAAAATAGTTGAATTTTCAAAGCGAAATGACAAATTTTCAACAAAACAGTTGAATTTTATAACAAAGAAGGATGACTTTCAGAATATTGTTGAATTTTCAACCAAATGATAAATTTTTTAACTAAAAATATAATCGGCAGGAGGAAGAAACTGCAGAAAAAATAGAAATAGAAATACAAGACAAATAAATTACTGACAAGAATATTACATCAGGGTGGCCGCGAAACTTCATTTACAAAATTCACTCATTTTTCATTGTCCCTGGCCATTAGTATTCAAAGACCAGAATCTTAATCCTGTAAAATTTTTAAAGTAGAATCTTTCATAAACGGAATAAAACAATTTCAATTTAAAAAATTCAAATTTGTTATCCTTGGCAGTTATTTAAAGTGCCTAACTCTAGCTCTTATGTAAATTCCTTGACTTTTGGAAGATTTCCAAGTTTTCCCTGACCTACAACAAGCTATCGATTTTAGTTTCTTTTCAAATCTACCCCTTGCAATTCAACGATAATTTCTGTAAGGTTTATTTGATTGAGAAACTAGTAATTATAGCTCTAAAGAAACGGTCTATTTTTTCGATTTAATTATGAATGCTAAAGGCGGCCAAGCAGAGTCCGAGGCTAAAAACAAGACCGGAAAGCAATGGCAAAAACTCCAGAAGTCCGTAACGCGAAACGCATTTGCATTGAAGTGCCACAGTGACGTGCCTTGTTCTTCAGAAAAGAGCTGAGTTCTCTCCCTTTTACAATTAGGTTCCCCTGTACAGTGTTCCCTGAGGGTCTGTAAAGATGGAATTTAAACTCGTATATTATATTATCGTTTTATAATAAAAAAATTACAAATGCCATTTTTGCGATAAATAATTGCAAATTTTCCTTTCATGCCTTAATTATAATTATTAATTCTTCAGCTCAATTTTCTTAATTACTAACATTGATCATATTTAAACCAAACCTCCAGCAATTGTTTTCCAATTATTTTAATATCCAAGCAGCAGTATTATGCAATCAGATGAGAGCGAGGAGAAATGCAAAGAATGTCAGAGAATGTAGTAAACAGCCCAGAAGGAAAATAACATTCTTGAGGAAGAATTTCAATCTCTGGTGCAAAAATTTGCCGTGAAAATTCAAATATGATTATTCTAGAGCATTCACGGAAAATTTTCTCTATATGCAGGTTCGTGAAATAGAACAAAAATGTTGGCTCTTTTTGTATCCTAGACTTAAAATTTCAGACTATATAAAATTCAAGAATTGTATAACTTTCGCGCCCATTAAGTTTGGAAAATAAGTGTAAACTTGATTATAATCGGAGACCCTGGGAGTACAAAATAGAATTTGCTTGCGAATTTATTGCAAGATTGCCTTTGTCTCTCATCCGGTGTCGGAATATAATACGAAACCTATAAAGATCAGCATTCTCGTAGATTGTGAAAATATTTTATTCATTCAAGAAAAAAAATGAGAGGTCAAATTTATTTACCAGAAAGATAAATTAAATATGAATATGTGTGTCTGTGTACCTAAAAAATCCGGCTATTCGTAACGAAATTTCGGTACACGCAGCTAGAGCCATAAAGCCACTGCCATAAAATTACATTTCTCACTTCATTGGCTACCTAATTATTATTAATTGTATAATAATGTTCAAACTCATTCATTCACTTTGTCTCCCACTTCAACCGTGTATGAGTATACGTCAGTTTTAAATCTTATATAGAAACAGAATTCTATAGAATTCTGTTTCCATTTGAAGTTGTAGCGAATATCAAATTCTCATAATTTAAAATTAGATAAAGTGTTGGGGAAGTACCTTAAAAAAAGGAACTAATTCCTGCCAGAGTTAACTTCGTGAAAATAGTAACTTGTTAAATCTCCAGTCCCTGATTCAAGTAATTTGAAGTTCCTGCAAAATTCCTTTTTTTCATATGTGGAAACATATGTTACATATGTCAAAAATGATTAGAATTTCCAAAAAATAACTCAACGCTGTAATTTTTACTGTTCAGGATTGAATAATTTGCATTTTTGTATTTTCGGAATTGTAGGACTTTGAATTGTAAATCTTTAAAATTGAAGAGTTTTTAATTTTGAAAATTTACAATTAAAAATTCTTGATCTTCAAAATCAGCACAATTTAAGAATTTGTATTTATAAATCTTTGAAATTGTAGTATTTTAAATTGTAAATCTTTAAAATTAAGGAGTTTTTCATTTTGAAAATTAAAAATTATGCGCAAGTTTTAAGTTTCAAGAATTAAAATTCGCCGCATAAATTCTGATATCACCTATAATCCCACACTGTTAGAAAAATCTGTACTAGATTTAGTATACATGTAATGGAAGCGAGAATGCACAACATGAAATTAAATTTAGTATACCAGCGTACAGTAAATTTAGTATATTTATACTGAATTTAGTATGCTATATATATAATTTAAGAAGTTTCATTTATACATTTCCAAAATTTAAGAGTTTTCAATTGTAACTCTTTAAAATTGTAGAACTTTGAATTGTAAATTTTTATAATTTAAGATAAAAAAATATGCAAATTTGAGGGTAGAATTAAAAGTTCTGTAATTTTTCTGAATTAAATTTAAGAATTTTTATTTACACGTCTTTAAAATGGAACAGTTTTTAATTTTGAAAATTAAAAATTTTGCAAGTTTTAATTTTTACCATTAAAAAAGCTGTAAATTTGATGATTTACATACGGAATTTCTTCAGTTTGATAATAATCAATCTAAATACATTTCTTGACAAAATTTGAAATGATATTTTCATCATCTTTACTGCCTACCCCAAAAATCCCCTTTTTCCGTAAAGCATTCGCCATTTACCCCATTCCGGTAAAATTTGAATTTAAATTTCAAAGGAATAATTTAGGTGCTTTATATTCATGGAGTGTAACGTGTAAGTGCGTGTAACGAGTCTGGCAACGCGGTAGTAACGATAGTAATAAGTGTCGATGTGCGAATACAATATAGTGGTTGGCAGTATTTCCTGGGAATGATAGACGAGTTGCAATTTACGGGTTTACAACCGTAGGGCGCCCACGTGTCTAAAGCCATTGGATTTGGGAAGGGGAAAGTGCATAAATGAATGGCGTAGGTGGTCCAGCGCCAGCATCATCTATCTATATAGCGTCTATCTATATAGATACGATGTTATTACTGTCAAGAGGACATTAACGCGTGCTGCGCATTTACAAGGTGATCGGATTTATAGAGTACGTAGGCCGATGTCTTCGTCTTTCCATAAAATTTGTGACTACGACATAATTACGGAGGAAACAGGTCTCATCGTCGAGTTGCAAACGATCTCCATTCATTAAAGATATACCCAATTTCCTCAAAATGTTTCTTCAAGTCTCCAAACGGTTTAACAAGGGTATAGTTAAATAATAATTTATAATAAATTTCAAAATATCTTTCATATTTTTAACTTCACACTCTTTCCCAAATTCCCCTCTTCATCCCCTTTTGAACGAATTTTGCTTTTTTCCTCTGTTTTTAAGAAACTTCACCTTTTTCCCCTTGAACCTAGAAACCTAGAAACACTACCCGAATCGGGAGGTGAGGCAATGAACTTTCGAGTTCGAACTGCTAATCAATGTATGTATGTATATTACTTTTTTTAGCTGATAATGTAACTATTCAATTTTCGGTTGAAAATTAATAGTTTTCATTGAAAATTGATCTATTGTAATTGAAAATGTAACTATTTTGTTGAAAATTCGTTTTGTTTTGGCCGAGACTTACTTTTTTCAACTGAAAATGTTACTATGTTTCATTTTTTGTTAAAAATGGATACATTTGATTTAAAATTTACCTTTTCTATTGCAAACTTCAACTATTTGTTTAAAAAGTTGTGTATTTTATTGAAAAATCTGCTTTTGATAGGAAATTAACCTTCTTGGATGAAAATTCATCTTTGTATGTTAAAACTGCAGCTGTTTGGTTAAAATGTATACTATTTTGTTGAAAATTCAACTATTCTGTTAGTCATCTTTTTTGGTCGAAAATTCTACTGTTTATTTGAAAATTCGTCCTTTTGAAATGAAAATTCATCTTTTATGGTACAAAAGTCATATTTCTTGGTTAGAAATTAACTTTTTTGTTGAAAATGCAACTTTTCGGGTCGCTAATTCAACGTTTTCGTGTTGAAAATTCTACTATTTGGTTAAAAATGCCACGGTTTTTGGTTTAATTTCAATCGTTTATGTGTGAAAATTCGACCATTTGGTTGAAATTGCATTATTGTAGGTTGAAAATTAAAATATTTGGTTACAAAATCAACTAATTTGTTAAAGATTTAACTATTTTGATGAAAATGTATGTTTTTGCTCAAAAGTCGAACTATTTTGTTGTTAATGCAACTATTTCGTTAAAAATTACATTTTTTGGTTGAAAATTCGTCTTTATGGGTATAAAATCTTTTTTTGGTTTAAACTTCAAATAATTTGTTAACAATGCAATATATTTCAACTTGAAAACTTAGGAATTTAAAATTTTCATTTTGAATTTAATATGGTATCTACATTAATTTTATTTAAAATAATTTATTCCCCCCTTTTCGTGAAAAATCACCTTATTTCCCCTGTTTTGAGAAAATTTTGGGCTGTGAAGAAACAACGCAGACTAAACGTGAAATCCTTGTTTGACTAACGGCTACGTTACTTATAGTTGGGGGGGGGGGGGCAAATGTCCCGAAATTCGTAACGTTGTAACAATTTTATTTATTTTGTATTATTTTTCAAACGCTAGGAGAATAAATGCACGTGGAGATTCACGTGGACATTTTTGTGGAAACTGACGTAAAAATCCACGTAAGAGATGTGCAAAAATAGATGACGTTTTTTAGTTTTGATTGCACCATTCGCATTGCACGGAGTTTTCAGTAATCTACGTAAATTTCCACGTGTATCTTTAGTTTCCCAACCAATCTCCGTTCTCTTTTAAAACCCCAGGTTAAAAAATGCACGTGAAAATGCATGTAGAACTTAACGTAAGTCGTAAGAGATATGAAAAAACAGATGTTATTTTTGAGTTTTGGGTACTTCCTCCGAATTGCAGGTGGTTTTCCTTAATTCATGTTGACTACCACGTTCATTTGAAGTTTTCCCAAACGAAAACCCCTGGAAACGTTCACGTGAAACTACCGTAATTTTGAGTTTAGGGTACCCCATACGAATTGCACGTGGTTTTCCTTAATTCATGTAGACTTCCATGCGAATATTTACAGCTGAGACTGATCCTTTTCGATTAGTTTAAACCACTTGAATATTTCAAATGAATAAAATTGTAAAGGTTGACCCAGACACCTATTCCCTGAGATCGGCATTAAATTCCGAAACCAAAAGAACAAATATCAGGGTATTTTGTCAGGAAAAAGAAATCCCTATTTTGTTAAGAGCCGAGCTTCAAAACTCGTCAGAGCCTCATTTGGCGTCGCTCCTTTTAAGATAGAAGAGGCGAGAAAATCCAATAAGTCAAGGGAAATGGAAGAAAAGAATAACAAAGGAGATATGATGATACCCATAGAAAATTAAAGGTAGCACGAAAAAGGCGTTGCCGAGAATGACTGGCATTGTGGCGCCCATTACGACGTCGTCGGACCTCCTTTCAACATTTAACGTCTTCGCCACTAATTGTAAACTAGGAACACTACGGGGTAAATTATTCACGCCTCAAGGTGCGTGTTTTACAGTCGATATTTCTAAATTTGGTGAGGCGCTAAGACAAACGTTCATTCACCTCGAAACTTACCCAGAAATAGGGATCTCATTGCCAAAACACAGGCACTACATTAAAACTGAAGATATACTAAACGTGGAGTTTAGTCTCGTAGTAGGCGCGAAAGTGATTTAAAGACGCTTTTACGTCAATGGGAAGCTGGGGAGTTTTTTAGACAAGGGACCGTTCAAAAAGTACATCACGCTATTTTAAACACCCCCCCCCCCCCTTTTAGAGTCAAAATTTGTTCTTCAATTTAATTTGATAAACTCCTGAAGTAAAACACAAAACATAATATTTTAACAGATTTTACAGCCCGAAATTCTCTCAAAACAGGGGAAATAGGGTTACTTTACGAAAATAGGGGAATAAATTCTTTCAAATAAATAATGTATATTTATAGGTACCATATTGAATTCAAATTGCATTTTTAACGAAGTACTTGAGTTTTCAAATTTCAGCCAAATAGTTGAATTTTCAACAAACAAACCAATTAACTTAAGACCAAACAGTTGCATTTACAACGAGATTTACAATCAAATTTTGAACTATCAACCAAAAGAAACGAATTTTTAACCAAATAGTTCAATTTCCAACCTACAAAGATCAATTTTCAACCAAATGCTTGATTTTTCAAACAAAAGAGATTAAACTTCCACCACAAACATTTCCATTTTTACCAAATAGTTAAGTCTGTAAGTCATAAAAACTAATTGTTTGAAGACAGATAAATGTTTAATCAAGAACAATGAATTTCCATCCAAGAACTTTTCTACCAAAAAAGATAAATTTTCAATCCAGAGGGATTAATTTTCTGTTCAAAAGACGAATTTTCAACAAAACAGTGGAATTTTTGAAAAAAAGATTACCTTTTAACAAAATAGTTGGATTTCCTACAAAACAATTACATTTGTAACAAAATAGTTGATTTTTAAACTACATAGTTGAATTTTCCATATACATAGATGAATTTTCAACCAAATAGTTGCATTTACAACCAAATAGTTGAAAAAGGACGAATTTTCAATAAAATAGTTGAATTTTCAACTAAAATTATGAATCTTAAAAAAAATGAATTTGTAACAAAGAAGTTCAACTTTCAACCAAATAGTTGAATTTTAAATTTAAAAAAAAGCAACGGAAAATATAATATTTGATATATCTAACAAAACAAAAAAATATTTTTCAGTAAGAGAGAAACAAAATTCAACCACATTATTGAATTTTAAAACTGAAAAACGAATTTTCTATAAAAATATGAATTTCCTAGAAAAAATTAATTTTCAACCAAAAGTCGAATTTTCCACTAACAACGATCAGTTTACAGGACAAATGGAATACTTAAATTTGTAGTTCGAAAAATTGATTTCCTACCAAAAAAGATGAATTTTCAACGAAATACATGAATTTGAACCAAATAGTTGAATTTTCATTCAAGAAAATTAATTTTCTATCAAATAGACGGATTTACAACAAACTACATGAATTTTCAATCAAATTAGTTGAATTCTCAACTAAAAACGATCACTTTTACACCAGCAATGGAATAATTAAAATTTCAGTTGAAACAATTACTTTTTTACAAAATAGTTAAATTTTCCACCACGAAAGTGAATTTGTTACAAAGCAGTTCAAATTTCAACCAAGTAATTGAATTTTCAACCACAAAAGATGAATTCTCGATGAAAAATGTAATAGTTGAATTTTCAACTAAAAAAGACCAATTTTCAGTCAAATATGGATTAGTAAAACTTCCAGTTAAGAACGTTAATTTTCAACTAAAAAAACGAATTTCTCAACGAAATAGTTAAATCTTTAACCAAATAGTAGTTTCTATTAATATAGTTCGCACTTAAGCGGAACGAGAAAAAGGGGAAGTTTCTTGAAAACAGGGGAAAAAGAGGACTTCCTTAAAAAAAATCTGTATTTAGATGCTTTACTTGTAAAATAAAATCACTAATTTTAATTTTTTTAAGCATTTCACAAAATTATTATTCAGCTCTTGTACAATTTGGTTTTTATACAATTATAAAAACCAAATTACAAGAGGTGAATAATAATTTTGTGATAATATAATAAAAAATTATACTAAAAATATATAAATTTTAAAAATTATAATTGAATTATCCATCTGCAATATCAAATACCGACTGAAGTAGGCATCAAGCCTTTCGTTATCTGCAGACAATTTTCCCCGTGTAACTTTCACATTGCGCGGCTCGATTAAACGCGGGTATTTTTGCTTTCCCATCAGTTAATTACATTACGATTACACGTGTTACTGAAAAATGAAAAAGAGAATTAAAATCACTGGCGTATCGCTGCAGTCCATTTAGCTAGGCTTAGGATTTCATACATCGATGAAAGTCTCATAGCACGTTAACCCGATTTATTACCGTTACGCGCTGGATTCAGTGGGTATGGGTATATTGCTTCTGATTGCAAAAAGAAAATCGCAAAGCTGACCTGTTACAGACAATCTCTGATAGACAATAAAAACTTTACTATAAATGTAATATGCTATATTTCAATCTACATCTGATAAGGAAATAAATTAAGTCAGTACTCTGCTGCTTTGGGATCTAAAGATTTTAAAGAGAACAAGGATTTTTCTACTGTGATACCAATCTCGCGATGAAATAATTTATGTATAGATCGTGTGTAATATATAATCACCGCTCAAGATTGTGCTACTCTTCCTGTATAGAATTTATACACTGGTATTTGAATCAGTCAGGACTTATTCTGAGAAATTTGTAATACGACACATACGACATTACCCTGCTTTAACGATTACCTTCAACGTTTCGTACCCTCAGTTTTTTCTGTGCCGGGACCCTTAATATTTTTCAGTTTACTAATTAGTGCTCTTCCAAATCAAATAAACTAGATTTCGACATCATAAAAATTAGGGCATTGTCTAGTATCAATGAATTTTTTGTACTACTATTACTATATAACCGGTATATCCCTGGACGAGCTGTAAATAGGTTAGTCTTACGGAAAATTCTTTAGTAGTAGACGCAGTTCGAAAAATTAGGTAATATACCAATCAGAATCACTAAGATTTTCTTTCAAATTGAAAGCAATATTCTGAACTATTCGATACATTCATTGGAAAAGTGATATCTGACTTTGGAAACAACCCTATTTTAAGGAACTAACGATTTTAAATATTCTTTTTTACTGTCTTGCAGAAAGGTTTGTTATCAGTGATGCTGATTTAGAGTAGAAAGTGTATTAGTCGATAATGCACGAAGGTTCTTAGGTGAACTTTCTAAAATAATTTGTCACCCACAGTAGCGCAGAGAACGCGGTTAACAAACGGATTTAACGAAAGAAGTAACTTTCCATCGGAGTGAGCTAGTCGGGGTTGCATATATTTTGCAGATCTTAATGGAGAGCTCACGAAGTTAATTGACGATCGTGTTGTCGATACGCGAACACATGAGGTTATAAATATAAATCGCTTTGAGCATTCGGTGGTAGGTAAGATATTAGAAGCGTCGTATAGAAGCTCCACACGTTTACAAGCCAGTCAAGTTCCTATCTATGCAGAAATCATACAAACCCTATTCCATCCTGGGAATTCGATTCACTTCAACCATATTTATACCAGATAAGGCCAAATTCCCCCACCTTAATTGGACCAATTTTAGCAAATTATTTTTACACTAGTATTATTCTGTGCACTAAAGCTAAAGAGCGCGGGAAGCCTTGTATTGTCAATTAATAATATACAAATACATATAAACATAAAGTGGATTCCGAACCACCAAGAACAAGGGCTTTAAGTACTTTGAGAACCTTTTTCTCTAGAGGTACTGGCGCTACGACTCTCCAGAGATGAACACTAGCAGTGTACACTAACTTTTAAAACTTCATTTGGAATCTGTAAAATTTTGATAACCCTGAATATAAATTTTTTCATTTTGACAAAATAAATTCAAATTTTTAAATTTTGATGTGAAGAGTGAAACGTCATTCGGGTCAGTTTAAAGAATCAATTGAACACAAGTGTATCTACAATTTATAACTGCTATCTGCACTGACATTATTATTATTTTAAGAATTATCAGTTGCACCCATTTTTATTTATTCTTGAAAGTTGAAACTAATCTCAGAACAAATGAACTACCCATGTGGAAAAGTTAATTGGGGCCAGATTGGGCCCCAACCAGATTGCCCAATTAATAGTTGGGCCCCAATTGGGCAGCCCAATTACTGCCCAACTGGGCTACTGTCTGGGTTGTAACGGTCAGCCCAACGAATGCCCAGATTGAGGTAAATAGCTGGGCCTTAGTTGGGCAGCCCACTTTATGCCCAATTAATAAAAAAGGGTACAATTATTGAATTCATAAAGTTGAAAGTATAATAAATGATAAATATTTGTTATTATTTTTTTTAAATTTGACACTTTTTTATGATTTAAGAGCGTTTAGCATCCTGTTATTCCTTTTGACCTCCATCCCAGTCTCATCCAACAGTCAGCTCAGTCCTAAAAGCATCTGACGTGGTGTTTTCTGCATTAAATTTGGTTTAGTACAAATTCTCAATTGAGAATGAGAAACAACACAAGGTAATGACTTATTTTGTTTATTTTTACTACAAAAAAACGAAAGAACTTTGTGAAAATAGTCTGATTTTACGGAAGCTTGAACGGACTCGACTGCAAGAAAAAATGGCGTGCGCGACTGCTTTAGTGCAGACGGCAGAGCCCGTCTGTGGCGTTGCGGGTCGCGCAGCCGCACACGTTAACTAATACAGGCGGGGTTTTTAAAATTAAAAAATGCTAAGTTTAAAACAAATGTTTATTCACTGTTGTTTTACTTGAAAATGTTACTGTACTCTGCTGATCTCTTCGTCGCTTTTAAGAAATTTCGATTTTAATTTAGAGCTTATATCTAATTCGAAAACAGTTTCATTATTTTAAGTATATGAAAAATATAATATGTAAAATATATTATAAACTCACCGTAATGTTGAAAGAGAAATTTTAGTGTATAAACAAAATTTAATGGTCAGAAGTTCTTTTTAAGAATGAGAGAAAAAAAATTTTCAGCAAATTAATATACTTCAACATTTCCAACCAAAATATAATAAACAAGGTATATTCGTAAATGATTCATTCACTATGTAAGGTTATAATGTGAGAATTATTTTCATTCATATGAATGAAATATGGGTGCTGGATTCTGCTTGAATCGCTCAATATTTTTTAACCCGTATGCGTAATTTATTATTCGCACGGCGTTTTTCATCAGAATTATCCCGATTCATATTTACTTCTAAACGGATGCAGTTTAAAATAAATTTAGCGATGTAAGTAGCAGCAGACCACAGCCGACATTTCATCTCTACTGCCCTCTATCGATATAACTGGGGTTACTTTTTGGGCCCAGGCAGGTTTGCTCCGATAATGCTCATTATGGGCGTTCTATGGGTAAGCCCAATTTAAGCCCAACTAAAAATAAATAAGCACTGATCGGCTTTATCAACATAAGTTTTGATAATTAAAACTTCTGAATAATTGTAAAAGCTTCAGGATTTTGATGGATTTGAATACACTTACTCATATAATTAAAATAATCTGTTAATTAATTTAGAAAGTCCACTATGAGTGTTCTATGGGTATGCCCAATGTAAGCCCAAGCAAGAAATCAAACACTGATCGGCTTTATTAACATAAGTTTTGATAAT
>CAKNYM010053729.1:64260-106136 GCA_932195095.1 Andricus curvator | reverse complement strand
CAAGAAATCAAACACTGATCGGCTTTATTAACATAAGTTTTGATAATTAAAAAGTCGGAATAATTGGAAAAGTTTCAGGATTTGGGTGGGATTGCATCCACTTACTCATATAATTAAAATAATCTGTAAATTAATTTCACTTTTTGTTATCTGGGCTAACCAGTTGGGGCCCAATTGGCGCCCAATTATAAGTTGGGCTAAGTTGGGCCGATTTCCACATGGGTATGAACGATTTAAAAAGTAAAAGCATTGCTGATGTAAACGGAAAATGATAAAGTTGAAATAAATAATTCATAATAATAGGTAGTTTCCAATTATTAATTTCATAAATTTAAATTATTACCGCCAAAATATTACCGGCGGTAATTTATTTTTTATATTTATATTTATAAGTTTTTCATAGTTTTATGAGTATTATACCTTTGAAGTCAGTCTGAACTCTAAAGAATTAATTGAATATCTACATTTGCATCACTAAAATTGATCAGGTGCATTCATATTTTAAAATTATTGTTGAAACGTAGTAGATACGAACGGATTAAAAAATGAATGTCTCAGGCTTAAGATATTTACAGCCCAATATGTCGAAGGCATTTTTGGATAGAGTTGGATTCTTTTTTAATATAGTATGCACGGGGCTGTCCCGGTATATATTATCAGTCACGGATGCATTATTATAATGCAATCAAGTGATCTGATAAGAGCGTGTGCCTTGACATATTGGGGAAAGCCTGGTTTTTACTCCATCATTCACGGCCTGGGTTGCAGTCAAGTGCATGATGGGGGCTTAAGGTGGGACGTACGGATTATATTTGAACTTGTTCTCGGGTGAGCCCGGTTTTTTATCATAGCCACGGACTTAGTCAAGTGACTGGTGATATGAGGATGTTATTAGTTAATTTAATACGATGTCTGAAATCTTCTGCGATGATGTTGTAGGTACAAAATTAAGAGCATAGTGTAGTTTGGAGTTCGTATTTTACCGCTGTTATCCATACACAGCGGCCGCGAGCGTTGGAGGTGACAACAGTCGCCTCTGGATGCTTTGTTAGAGCTACCATCGGATTATATTATTATTATTATTAATTCATTGTTTATATTAGTCTACCTTAGCCCAACAGAAAGCCGCCCATTTCTTCTGAGGTATCAAATAGTAATTTCCTATAACTATATAGAAAAAAAAAGTAGAAAATTGTTTGCCTTCGGCTGATTATTCTGAGAATTCGCTGAGACAAATAGAAAATCAGAAAATTATTTGCTAGAGGCGAGTAGAAAATCGGTTCACATTTTATCAGAAGATAGTAAAAAATCTGCAAAGTCTCGGATGCTAAATTATTATTTTCTGATCATCTGATACCTATGTAATAATTTATATATTGCCAGGAGCAAATATTTTAAATATTCAATAATTTTCTTCTTCTAAATTACTTTGGCTCTCTCTTCTATTGATGGATAATTTCTTGATTTTGCGCAATCCAAGTCTCATTGAAGTAATTTGATTTCGAATGATCCTGTTGGTTTTCAGTTTAGACTTTAAAGAAACTGAACTCTCGCCCACGTTTTATATTCCAATTAATTCTCTCCTCGTTTTCTTTTGATGACTGAGCCTTCTCCCTCAACAGTAGTCGATAATCTTTCATCCGTCACATCAGCTGTCAGACTGGGATACGTTTTATTTGTCCTGCCTCTAATCTCGTATCCAAGCTGACTCTAATTTCTGCATTGATTTACTACCAGAGAAACAAGCACAAGAGACAATGGAAGGTGACATTAGACAACTTGCGTTTTTTTATTTGCCAGCTCTAATGATCTGTCATTGGCTAGACCCAGCTAGACCTGCAATCATTTATAAGGCATAAACATGTTTACGCGAAACTGGTTGTAATTTTGCAGTCGCATATTTATAATTACATTGATTTATCACTGATAATCAAGAAACGTGTTCAAGAATTTTTTTTTGCACGCACTATTGAATACAATTAACTAAGCAGGAACTCTTTGTCTTTGATACAGACTGCTGAACTTGCTGCGGAAGTGCTGAAGTTCACATTGAACTTTCTACGTTTTGACCCGTTTTATTAAATTTAGGGCAATCAAATTTTGACATATTCGAAATAAAGCTTTAAAAATTATTACATACTCGCAAAAAGAAATCGTTGAAGAGTAAACAATTTTTGATTATATACTGTACCTTGAAAATTGAAATGTTCAAATCTGTTCAAATCTACAAAACTTAACAGTTGTAAATCTGCGGCACTTGAAAATTAAAAATTCCGGTATGAAACATTGAAAACTAAAATTTGTTATTGCTAAATATATTCAAAATTCAATTGTTTCACTGTTTAGTAACTTTAAATTAGAGCCCGCAAAATTGAATTGAAAAAAAGCACTAAAAATTGTGCATATACATTTCTAAATTCGTAGTTTTGCGACGAAGACAATGATAAATTCGAGGAGAAATTAAAAAATTAATGTTTCAAATTCACGCCTCAAAAACATTCCAAATTGAAATATTTAAGCTTTTTAAATGTACCCAATTGAACATTTCAAACTCAATTTCGTCCAACTCAAAATTTTGTTATTTTAAGGGCTTAAAATTATACATTTTCAAATTGTAATCACAGCAATCTTATTTTTCATTTTTATTATTAACTGTCAACGGTGTGTTTTCCGCGCGTTATAATAATTCTAGTTTTCAATACAAAATTTCAATTTATGGCAGCTCTTCATATGAAAGCATTCAATACAAAAGCAAAAAAAAACAATTTGTCTTCAGTAGAAAATTAAAAATCCATTCAATGAAGTGTTTGTAAGAAGCTCTTGAAGAATTTACCATTGAGGACTTAGAACTTAGAACTAAGAGTGACATTAAGTGTTCCTTTGCATATTTATATAATACCAATATAATTTCTTGCGTCAGGCTCGGGTTTTCTTCGATCTTCAATGCGGATGTAATTGTTTATAACCTCGGTTTGCGACAGGTGTTTTCTTCTCTAAAAAGAGCAGTTTCTTTTGATGGTTTGCACCTTGAATGCTCGCTTCTTATTCATTTCTCAGTTTTGTGAGATCACCCTATAGAAAAGATGCTACGGTGAATTACCATTGCAGATAGCCCAGGGCGATTTCTGGCAAAGATAGAGACGTCGAAGACCTTGCAGTTTGCACCACTGCAATCTGCAATATTCAGGGTCAGTCGAGAGATCCTGCTACACTTAAAAAATGATTAACATTTGCGACAGCTTTTGACATACGCGCCTTCACTCGTTCACACTAATAATTTCCATATTCGTAAATATGGAACGTACGGGGTAATAAAAGAAGAATTTTATGTGAAAGAAGTGGGTCAGAAATGAAGATCTTTAACAGAATGGCCTCAGGTCAAGGGAAACCTGGAAGTCAGGGAAACCTGGAAGGCAGGGAAAAGTCAGAGATTTGGGAAAAAACTGCAAAGTTGAGAAGCAAATTAAGAAGCACTTAAGTCAAGAATAATCAGGACTGCAATTAAATCACTTTTAGTCACTTTTTTTTTTTAATCAATTTTAACTCACTTTTTAAAGATAAAGTTATCACTTTTTTAAATATAAAAGGATTACTATAGTCTTTAGTCACTTTTCTTTCAATAAATTAACCCACTATTTCTTATTTTTCTTGAATTGTGTGGAAATATTTTGGTGTGTTTTCAAAGATTGCAGTAATTCTGCTGAAAGTATTTCAAAGAATTTCAAAGAATTTAGGGTATTTTTCAAAATTCCGAGGAATTTTCAAGAGCTCTAAAATTTTTTAAGGCATTTCAAAAGATTTCAAAAGGTCTGAAATAATTTCGGGTATTTTAAAAGATGCCGAATAATTTTCAATAATTTGAAGGGATTTCAAAGAATTTTAGGGTATTTTTAAAGCATCCCAGGAATTTTCGAGAGATTTAAAACATTTAAAGGGATTTCAAAATATATCATAGGATTTTAATGATTTTAAGAGACTTAAAAAATTTGTCATGGGGTTTTAAAGAATTTACTAGACTTTTGGAAGATATTGAAGGATTTTACAGGATCTATAAGGTTTTAGGATATTTCAAAATATTCCAAAGGATTTAATAAGGTTCACAGGAATTGAGGGATTTCGTAGGATTTCAAAGCTTTTCGGACATTTCAAGGCATTTCCACACATTTGAAAGAATTCTAAAGATTTTAGGATATTTTAACAGTTTTCAAGGAATTTTCAATAAGAAGTGATTCCAAAGTATTCAAGGATTTCAAAAGATTTTTAATATTTTAGGATATTATAGTAGATTCCAAAGACATTTTCAGTCAATTTCAGTAATTTAATGGGATTTCAAAGGATTTCAAATAGTACTTTTGGGAATTTAAAAATATTCCAAGGAATTTTTAATTAATTCCAATAATTTCAAGGTATTTCAAAGGATTTGAAATATTTAAGGGTATTTAAAAATATTTCAAGGCATTTCAACATTTAAAAATGTCAAGGGATTTCCAAGAATTTTAAGGATTTTAAGGGACTTTAAAACATTTTCATGGGATTTTTGAGAATTTACTAGAATTCTATAAGATATGGAACGATTTTATAGGGTTTATAAGGTTTCAGGATATTTTAAAAGATTCCCAGAGATTTTATAATATTTCTGAGGGTTTAAATAGTTTCAAGGGATTTTAAAAAGTATTTTAATAATATTTCCAGGATTTCAGGAAATATCTCAAGATTTCATTTATTTTCACGAGATTTTATAATATTCTAATGGATTTCAAAAGATATATTCACAAGAATTGTGGGAATTCGTAAAATTTCAAAGATTGGAAGAGATTTTATTATATTTTTTGAAATTCAATTGTAATTCTCCCTCAATTCTTATTGATTTATCCTCAATTTTTTTCAATTCTTTTGAATCCTTTGAAATACTCTGGAATTGTTTGGATTTCCTTGAATTCTTCGAAATTAACCCAAATATACTCTATTCAATGGTCAAACTTACTGAATGCAATTAATTTTTCATATTTTTTCATTGTTTTCAATTCGCTGGAATTTTTTTTATTCACCTTGAATTTTTATGAAGTTTATCGAATTCTTCTCATTTACGTTAAATTCCTCTAAATTCACACCAGTTTGACAGAAATCAATGGAATTTTTGGATTTTCAACATTTTTTCTAATTCATTTGAATTAATTCGAATTTGTTTGAATTCTTTTAAGTTCAAAAGAACATTAGTCACATTATTATTGCACATTCCTCACTGTTGGTCACTTTTCAGTTTAAATATAGTTAACTTTTTTCAAGTAAATTAGGCTGTGGGAGTCCTGAGAATAATAAATTAAAAATGTATAAATTTTTAATTTAAAACTGTTTTATTCCACTTATTTTGTTATTTTTTTGTCTTTAAAATATAATGGGCAGAGAAAAATCAGGCAATTTTAAAAATGAAGTTTTGCGGACACTCTGATTTAAACTCTTGTTAGGAAACTAGGTATTCAACCAAGTATAGGGACTTAAAACGTAACTACTGGTTACGGAAAGAAAATGTTGGTAACCCGATATCTCCCTGTAATATTTCAAACCAAAACCGTTACTGTCCGGCAAAACGATAAATCTTGAAAGGCCCAAAAAAGACAAAACGAACCTCTTACGACCTAATGTGCTCCAAACAAAGAAGATTTAAGTCAAGAAAATGAGCCTCGAACACGCGATTGTCCTCAGAACTGAACACATATCCAGACATCTACTGAAGAAAAATGTAACGACCCACGTGTGGGTCGCTATTGTGGGTCAAGTCGCCTACGTTTTGTACGAGTTCAACTCGTCTCATTTCTCGTTACGTCTTTGAACGTTTGTCACGAATAAAATACCTACTTGGCAATTATTTACTTGTATGAAAAGATATTTATTGCAAAAACAATAAAAACAAATTTTTCAAACTATATCGAGACCATTGTCTTCAATATAAATTTTTTTCCTATTTTATCGATGAGAAATGCGGTTGACGCCCTCTTGACTTTCCATTTTCTATTTTTATCTATTTATATCACACACTATCGTTATCTCAATAAAAAACCGTAACTTGAAAAAATAGCTTGTTGCGTCGTTTAAAAATAAGGAAATCAGTACAGTGCTTCAGATAAGAAAAATCATCCTCTGTACAAACTAAGCTTTTTAGATAAGAAGACTCGAACCCAGGGCACTTGATAAGAATGTAAACTCTGGATTTTAAATTTAAATTGACATAATCGAATCTTCACTACCTAAATTAATTAACGTAGTGAATTTAAACATTTTTATTAATGTAATAAACCTAAACAAACTTAAAGGATTATACAGGTAAATTAGTGGTTTGATAATGACCTACAAAACGAAATAATGCTTAATTTAGAGACATATTTATTCACTTTATGAACAATAAATACCAGTAACAAAAGTTTTCAAAAATCGGCTCACTTATAGCATTTTTTGTAAATTATATATTTTAATTTCTCCGTCTATGATAGCCACTCCTCAAGCTGTAAAAATGGTCTGGAAAAAAATTGTGTATATCTTCAAGTACCTAATTGTAGCTTTCGAACTATCCAAACTCCGCCAAAAAAGTTTTAAACTGTAGAAATGGCGCACATTTTTTTGGAGAACGTAAAAATGGTTACAAAAAATCGTTAGTTTTTTGTTTATAATATCGGAAATTTTTTTGTTAGAAATCTTTTCACTGGCTAGTGCGGTAGAGACCCTTTTTCTAATAATAAAATACAACAACAAAATTGACAATGTTACCAACGTACCCCCTTACGTGAAAGGTCAGATTTTAAAAAATGTACTACTTTTTAGGTATAAATTTTCATAAAACATATTAAAAGTATTTTTTTTAACGAAATGAATTTATTTCTGTTTCAGGCCCATGTCGTTTCAGCCTTCGAACAATCTTTATCCAACATGACCCAGAGGCTACAACAACTCACAGCGACTGCTGAGAAAAAAGTAAGTCGAATTTGCTAATTTAAGTTCAAGTCCGCCAGCGATTCAATTTTTTTTTAAATCTTGTAAACTTTTACCTTTTCCACATTTTTTGTAAGTGCAAAGAATTTTGTATTTCAAATTTAAACCTTGGAACTTAAGATATCGCTGCAGGCTTGTTAATATAGAAATTTAATTCTTAATGTTTTATTTATAAAAAATAAATTATTTCGGAAGTGATTTTAATTTGATTTGGAAGGATTATTAGAAGTTCGTTTTTCTTCAGGATAGCGAGTAGCGACATGAATTTTTAGAAATAACATTTTTTCATATATTCTCCAAAGCCATGAATAATAAAAACTGGAGATTTCTCATTTCAAAAAGAAAAAATGTAATAAACGTAGAAACTTAGGGATATGTGCCATTTGTTTTTGTAGAATAACATCAACCTACTTTTTACACCATTTATTAATTTATGGGAACAACCTATGAACACACGTTAGGTAACTTCAAACATTCCAAAGAAAATGCGTTCTAAATAATATAGTCTTATTTTATGATTATGGTTATGGCACCTATTTGTTTCTAAAAGTCCATAAAATACAGTTTAAGTCATTATGAAAAAAAATGTTGAAACTTATAGCAAACATATTAAAAAATTCCTCTTTAAAACATAAAAAAGTATATTGAAAGTTAAAACATTATAATTTACCCATTTGAAAATCGAATAATCTTTTTAAAGTCTGAAATTAGTCAGAAAAACAAAAAATAGTCACCTTTCATATTCTTCGATTTTTCCCATATTCTCATTTCGGAATGCAAACCTCAAAATTATAGACGTAAACAAATGGAAATTCCGTTAATAAAATAAATCTACTGCAAAAATGGAGGACTGCAGCTTTTTTTATAAACTAAAGATTTCTTTAAACAAAATATCGGGATCATCTCTTTCATCGGAAAAATTAATATCCAGGAGGAATGGTGAAAAACACGTAAATAAAGTTTAAAAAGCTGAAGAAAACTTGAAAACACACCAATTTCTAGGAATCAAGTAAATAAAAATTGCCACTCTGATTTATTATTTGGAAGCAGGTCTGCCACGCAGTCACTCAAGTCACTTTTTTTCAAGTCACTTTTTAATGACTTTTTTAAGAAAAAGTCACTATAGCCAGTTTATTAATCCATCTCATTTTAGGTTTTATCTAGAAAAAAGAAAATTTAATTAATCTATGTATGAAATCTATAGTAATTTATGGTATATGTTAATGCTATTCAATATCTGGCTTCACACTTTTTCCTCTATGCCCCTCTTTCCCCTTTTTCAAAGAATTCCTATTTTTCGCCTATTTTCAAAAAACTTACCCTTTTTCTTGTTTCGTTTTCTTAATTGCGAACTGAATTAATAGAGCCCAATAAGAAAACCCAACTATTTTTGGTTGCAAGTTAATTCTTTTTGATTGAAAATTCATCTTTCTTGGTTGAAAATAAACTTTTTAGTTAAAAATGCAACTGATTTCTAAAAAATTCGTCTTTTGGCCTTGAAAATTCAATTGCTTGGTTAAAAGTTCATCTTTGTAGGTTGAGATTCAACTATTTGGTTAAAAATTCAGCTGTCTTTGTTGAAAGTTACCTGTTGTTGAAACTTTATATTTTTGGAATTAAAATTAAAATGTTGTCGAAAACATTTCGCTTTTTAGCTTAAAAACGTAACTCTTTTGATGAAAATTTATCTCTTTCGGTCAAAAATTAATTTTGTGTTAAAAATGCAACTGTTTGGTTGACAATTAATAATCTGTTTTAGTTGAAGATTCAACTATTTTGTTACAAATTTTATTGTTGTTAAACATTTATCATTTTAGTTGCAACTTCATCTCTTTGTTTGAGAATTAGTTTGTTTTGTTGTTGAAAATTAGTTCTTTTTGTCGAAACTTGATTTTATTAACTCAAATTTTAACTATTATATTTTGGATTGAAAGTTTATGTTTTTTAATAGAAACTTTAACTATTTGTTTGAAAATTCATCTATTTTGTTTAAAATTAATCTGCTTGATTGAAAATTCAACAATTTGGTAGAAAGTTTTTTATTTTATAGAAAATTAAGATTTTGGTTGAAAATTTATATTTTTGGTTGAAAATTGAACTGTCTCGGTAAAAAATTGAACTTTTTGGGTTAAAATTAAATTACTTATTTAAAATGTTAACTATTGTGTAGAAAATTAACTGTTTAAAAATAAAATCCATTTTTGGTGAAAAATGGATATTTTTAATTTTTTTTTTAATTTTGTTGAAATTGCAATATTTTTACTTGAAAGTTTATGGATTTAAAGCGTTTCATATTTAAATCAATATGGTACTCTTTTTGTTTGAACAGTATTCACTTTTAGTCACTTTTTCCTGAGCTTTTTACACTTTTTTTCAAGTACATTAATCTGTGGCAGCCCTGTTTGAAAGAAATGACTTGAATTATAAAATTTAAATGTGAGTCTTTAAATATATCGATTAACTTCTATAAAATGTAAAATATAACTTTATTTTAGAATCTGCTAAGAAAAAAATCATGGACAATTCAAATCGTCTTCTAAAATCTAAAGAGCGAAAGTTACCCCGTCCAGGAGATCTAAACGCATCCTTGAATGATTTTATACCTGGTCTCGATAAAATCTCTCTCTACTCAAACGTCCCTTTTCTAATACCAATTTCTCCAAAGGATGCTAAAGCTCTTGGTCTCAAAATTCCAGAAGCAAGTTCATCAAAAAACCCCTCTTCTGAGACTTCTTCAAAAAGTAGTACAACTTCAAAAGAAACTCCCAAGAGTTCAATCGCTAAAAAGGTTTCAAAAGAATCCAAGGATTCCAAAAATTTGAAGGATTTGAAGAAGGGCAAAAAACAATCTGTGGGAAACCCAAGAAGCTTTCATGCGACTGTAAAACATAGCTTGAAAAATTTGGCTAGCAGAACTGCTCGCAGTATTCACATATCAAGCGTACAATCGAAAAAGAAAAAAAATCTTTCATCCGTAATTACGACTGCAGGAGGAACGAGTACAGTAGGAAGATTAAAACAAACGAGGCCAAAAGCTGTAAATGAATCCGACACTTCTGACAGACTATCTAAGGAACCAAGTACCAAGTCCATGAGACAGCTTTTCAGCATGGCTGAATCCTGGAGTAGCGACTCTGTCACAAGTCGTTCAGACAGTTGCACCTGTTGCCACACTTCAAATCCTTGTCCTCTTCATGGCAAAAACTAAAATAATATTTGTCGTTCATTAAAAAAAAAAACTTAAATATTCTTAAACTGAGGAAGAAAAACTATAAATAAAAAATGACGAATAAAATAAGGATGTCCGCTTTTTTATTTATTCTCATGGCAGTTTTTTTATTTTAATCTATTTTATAACTAAATAAAATTGCAAGTCAGGGTGACTGCACGTCGGGGACGATCTGGAAATTAGGGAAAGTCAGGGAATTTTGTTCGTCAGGAAAAGTCAGGGTTTTTGAAAAAAATGGCAAAATCCAGGAAATTTCTGTAAGAAGCACATTAAGTAAATGTCAAAAATAATCAGGGCTGCCACTCAGTCACTTTCAGTCACTTTTTTTCTTAAATCACTTTTTAGTCGCATTTTTAAGGTACAGACTCCCCCCTAGTTACTTTTTAAAATGAAAAGATCACTTTAGTCACTTTTCTTTCCATAAATAAGCCATGGGTTACGCTATTGAATTCAGGTCTATACCTCTTTCGAAACTTTTTAAATACTTTTGAAATATTTTAGGGTATTTTAAAAGATTCTTAGAACTTTTAAATAGCTTTCAATCATTTAAGAGATTCCAAAAGATTTGAAAGGTTTTATGGTATTTTTAAAAAGTCCAAGGAATTTTCAAGAGCTTTAAATATTTTCAAGGGTTTCAAGAGATTTGAAAGAATTTGAAACATCTTCAAGAGATTTAAAAATTATTAAGAAATTTTTAAAGGATATTTTAAAAGATCCCAAGAGATTTTATAAGATTTCCGAGAATTGTAATGATTTTAAGGGATTTTAAAAGCTCCCAAGGTCAATTTTTCAGCCTTTCAGAAAATATCATCAGATTTAATTTACTTTCACGGAATTTTATAATATTTTAGTGGATTTCAAAGTATTTATTCACAAAAATTGAGGGATTTTGTAGGATTTCCAAATTTTTTAAGATTTTAGAGTATTTTTAAAAATTGCAAGGAATTTTCAAGAGCCTTAAAAACTGTTAAGGGATTTCAAAAGATTTTAGAATTTTTGAAATATATTAGGTTATTCACAATAGATTTCAATAATTTAACGTTCTTCCAAAGAATTTTAAATATTTTAGGGTATTTTTAAAAATCCCAAAGAATTTTCAAGAGCTTTACAAAATTTCAAGGGGTTTCCACAGATTTTAAAGGATTTTAAATATTGTAGGGTATTTTAAAAGATTCCAAGACATTTTCAAAGTATTAAAAAAAATTTCATATTGTTGTCAAGAATTTCCTAGAATTTCGGAAGATATGGAACAATTTTACAGGCCTTACAAAGTTTTGTAAGATATTAAAAAAGATTCCGAAGGATTTTATAAGATTTCCGAGGATGTCAATGATTGTAAGGGTTTTTTAAAGCTCTCAAGGTATTTTAATAAATTTTCTAGGATTTCAGGAAATATCATCAGCTTTTATAGCATTTCACGGGATTTTGTAATATTTTAATGGATTGTAAAGAATTTATTCACAAGAAGTGAGGGATTTCGTTGGCTTTCAAAGATTTGAAGAGAATTTCAAATCAGTTTTGCGATTTATTTGAATCCACTTAGAATAAATCCTGAATTCTTTTAAATTCTTGGGAGTTCTCTTGAATTTTTTGAATTCGCTTTAATTCTTCTAAATGCACTCAATTTTATCGAATTTAATGGATTTTTTAAAATCATCCGGAAGTCTTTTTAACTCACATTGGATTCTTAGACATTCATGAAATTCTTTTGAATTCCCTTAAATTTTTCTAACCTCTTTTCAGACTTACTGAATTCAATGCATTTTTTCATATTTTTGAATTGTTTTCAATTTAATTTAATTTCTATGAGTTTCATTGAATTATTTTCATTTTCCTTGAATTCCGCTAAATACACTCCAATTTCAATGAAATTTGAGGATTTTTCAACTTTTTTTCAATTCATTCGAATTATTTTGAATTTAACTTGAACTGTTTTGAAGTCTTATGAATTTATCCTGAATTCGTTCAAATTCACCTAGAATTCTTATAAATTTCATCGAATTCTTTTAAATTACAAAAAACATTAGTCACATTATTAATGCACATTAGTCACTTTCAGTCACATTTTTGGTTAGAAATTAGTCCCTTTTGGTCATTTATCGGGTTACAAATTAAAAATTTATAAATTTAAATTTGTTTCATTCAATTCATAAATGATTCGATGATATATATATATAAATATATATATATATATATATATATATATTATATATATATTATATATATATAATATATATAAATTGATATTAAAAATCTTTCAAGATTAGAATTTTGGTCCTTAAATATTAATGGCTAGGGAAAATATAAAAATTAGTCAGGAAAAAATCAGGGAAGTTTTAAAATTAGGTTTTGCGGCCACCCTTCAAGTTGATAATTAATAATATAATTGGAAAAAGACTTCGATTTAAGTTCTTATGTCTGACAAAAAAAATTCAATTTTCGCTTTCAGGATACAGAATTGCAGGAATTGAGGGAAACAATCGAGAGGCTACGAAAGCAGAGTGCAGAGGCTGGCCTGAACAATGGATCTGGTCGAAGGCATACTCTCGGCGATTCTGATTCTGGAACAACCGGATGTACGGGAAATAGCAATCATCAAGGATCGTCAATAGCGAGACAATTGTCGGCCGACAGTGTCACTTCCCTGAACTCTCTGAGCAGTGCTTGCTCTATTAATAGTCACCACAAAAAGAAAGGCTGGCTTCGAAGTTCTTTTTCCAAGGCATTCTCTAGGTAAATATTTAAAAACTAATTATAAACACTTCACAAACCTAGATTTTCCTTTAATAACCTAAATTTTATTTTTATCAACAGGTCCCGTAAGAATCGACACGGTTCAGTCTCCGATGCCGAGGATTGCAAAGAAGGTCCAGGAGATTTGAGTGCGCCCAACAGTCCGAGGCTTCCGACAGCCTCGAAGCACGAAAAGTCTCATGAACGGAACCAAAACTCGACGAGCAATGGTCAAAAATCTCCTGAGCACGACAACTCCATTTCAGGCAGCAAGAGCAGTTCCGCTCTCTACAAAGCTGAGGACGAGGACGTCGACGAGTTGAAAAAACAACTTCGAGAAAAGGACATGGTGTTGACTGACATCAGGCTCGAGGCGCTTTCTTCAGCTCACCAGCTCGAATCTCTCAAGGACACTGTCATAAAAATGAGGGTACGTTCTTGGCTTCCTGGAGATCGCTTTCTGGGATCGGTTCACTCAACCGTAAAAAGAACCGGCTTCCAGATGCAAAGGAGCAATTTTACGGAAGGCAGATTTGATAATTCCACGCGGAAAGCGATTTCAGGGTTCGCCGACACCAAGTCGTTGATCGTATTTGCCATCTGTTTGTCGGGATCTCTTTTCTCGGAGAATCTAGCGATCAATTAACTGCAATCTGTGCTTCTCGGTTGTGTTCGCCAAACACCTGCTTTGAATCGCGAGAAATTTAAAGTTATGTACGATGCAGAGTATTAGAGCAGAAGGGATCTTTCACAAACAATTTACAACTGAAGAATTCAACATTAGTAGATAGGCAGAGCTAGTTCTAATTACAAATTCTTACCTTAGCGATATCGAGACTGATCCACAGCTCAAGTGGTTCTTGTCTGTGCCCGTTATCAAGATCATTCTAGTAACTTAGCACAGAAAAGAACCGCTTAAGCTGTGGAACGGTCTCGATGTCGGTAAGGTAGGTATTTATCATTAAAACCCACCCTGCCTGTCTAATAACATTTTTATAACTCGTTTGTTAACATAAATAATCTCGTAAATAATCAATACTTTCGTTATTCACTAACAGAGGTATTTAAATCTTTTTCAGAACGAGATGCTGAATCTGAAGCAGAACAACGAGCGCTTGCAAAGACTGGTGACCTCAAAGTCTCTGACTTCGTCGCAATCTTCTTTGCCGAGCGACCCGGAACGACGCTTCAGCATGACGGAGGCAGCTTCTACCGTCGCAGCGTTATCGAACGGTGACCACAATTCAAGATCTAATCAGTTGGAAGACTTGAATATCCCCGAGCAACCTGTAATTCCTTCCGCAACATCAACAACAAACGAACCCGTAATAGAGCAAGAAACTGACGGGAAGAGAATTAATGTTGCGGTTTATCTCGGAAGTGAGAGAAGCTTCAATTTCAGCCTGGGGAACTCCACGGAAGGTGCTGGTGATCCTCCTCACTGTGTGATAGCCAGTGTTTGTATTTCTAATAAAACTACCTGGGACAGTCTTGATTCGACGGTCAGAAGGTGTTTTAAGGACTACGTTTTGAGAGTTGATCCGATCACGAACCTTGGGCTGGGTGTTGAGTGCATTGCGGCTTATCATCTTGGCGAAGCTTCAAGGTATGAAAATAGATCAGTCCGAGATATTTGTATCGGTTATGTTGTAACTTAGGATTAAGATATGCGGACCTACGTGTCGAGAAACACGTAGATTATAGAAATAAATATTATCTCTGATTAAACTTCAATCCTAGCACTTGAGTTCATTGGTCTTAGATGATTAGAGAGAGATTAGAAATATTTAGACAGCGGAAGATAAAAAGTGTCTAAAGAATGTCTTAAAATTAGGAAGGTAAAAAACAGCAATGTTGCTCCAACCAGAAGTTTATTGGGATTCACCAACCAGCTCGATACAAGCGGTTCTACGCAATTTTTTCTAAGGAATTCAAAAGATCTCGAAAGATTTGAAATATTTCCAGGGATTTAAAAGAATTTCAACAAAACTTTCAAACGTTTTACAGAATTTTAAAAGAGTTTTAGAGATTTAATATTATTTCAAAGATTTCAAGTGATTTTCATATTTTAAAAAATTGCGCTGGATTGCAAAGAATTTCTTAAACTTTATAAGGATTTCGAAGGATTTACAAGATTAAAAAGGTTGTAGGGTATTTTTAACGATACCAAGGGGCTTTAGAGAATCCAAAAGGTTTCAAAGGATTTTTATGGAATTTCAAGTGATTTTTAAGGGAATCTCAAGAGCTTTAGGAAATGTCAAGGAATTTCAAAAGATTTTAGAGGATTCTAAATATTTTAGGCTTTAGGGTAATAAAAGATTCCAAAATTTTTTCAAGAAATTCGAAAATTTTCAAGGTATTTCCAACTATTTTAATGATTCTCAAGATTTTAAACAAAATTCCTAGAATTTTGAAAGATTTAGAAGATTTCTATTGGCCCTATAACGTTTCAAGGCATTTTAAAAGATCCCAAGGGATTTCAGAGGATTTTCAAGATTTCCAAATATTTCAAAGGATATTTAATGAATTTCAATGGATTTCAAAATATTTTATAAGATTTTCGAGGATTGTAATAATTTTAAGGTATTTTAGAAGCTTTCAATAACGTATTTTAATTAATTCCCTTGGATCTTAAATGATTGTATAGGATTTCGAATATTTCAAGTCATTTTATAATATTTTAATGGATTTCAAAGAATTAATTCACATGAATTGAGGAATTTCAAAGCTTTAAAGAGATTTTCAAATAATTCAAGGTATTTCCAAAGAGTTTAAAGAATTTAGGATATTTGAAGAAATTCTAAGGTATTTTCAATATATTTCCAGAGTTTTAAAGGATTTCAAAAGATTCCTAGAAATTTTCAAGAAATTAAAAATATTTCCTAGATTTTCGAAAGATTTGGAAGAATTTTATTGGTCCTATGTATAACTGCCGTGCGAATCAAAATGTTGTTACCGCTTTCTTGATTTGCACGGCAGATAATGCTTTAAGATATTTTAAAAGATTCCAAGGGATTTCCCAGGTTTTTCAATATTTCAAGGTATTCGAAAGGATTTTAAAGAAATTTCAACGTATTTCAAAAGATTGTATAAGATTTCTGAGGATTGTAGTAAGTTTAAGGTATTTTTAGAGGCTTTCCATATGGTATTTTAATTTATTCACCAGGATCTCAAAGGATTATGTAGGATTTCGAATGTTTCAAGGAATTTTATAATATTTTAATGAATTCCAAATAATTTATTCACAAGCATTGAGGGATTTCAAATATTTAAAAAGATTTTCAAATAATTAAAGGTATTTCCAAAGATTTTCAAACGATTTTTAAGATTTTAGAGCATTTAAAAGTATTCCCAGGAATTCTCAAGAGCTTTGCAAAATTTCAAGAAATGTTAAGATTTTAAAAAATTTGACATATTTCAGGGTATTTTAAAATATTCCAAGGAATTTTTAAGGGAATTAAAAAATGTTATGCTGTTTATGAAAATTTCCTAGAATTTCGAAAGATTTGGAAAATTTTTATTTGGTCCTATTTAGGTTTTAAGACATTCAAAAAAGATTCCAAAGGAATTTGAACGGATTTTATATGATTTCTGAGGATTCCAGTAATTTTAAGGGATTTTAAAAGCTCTCAATGTATTTTCATAAATTTTCCACGATTTCAGGAAATCGAGGGATATGCAAGGGATTTTATTGGATTTCAAGGGATTTTGGTGATTTGAAGTGACTTCATAATATTTCAATGTTTATCATTGAATTTCATAAGATTTAAAGGATTTGAATAGGATTTTTGAGAGCTTCGACTGTGTCGGACAGTTTATTTCGAAAAAGTTTCCAACATTGCTGTTTTTACCTTCCTAATATTGGCTCCTCTGACGTGAAAGCACTATTATATTCTCACGCAACTTCTTTTACAGAAAAAGTAATTGTTTTCTTTTTACTGTTTCAGATGTATCACAGATTCCCAGCATCCGGAGTTGTTACCTTGTGGCTACCTAGTCGGTCACGTAAAATCGATGTACTTAGTTCTGTCCGGTTACTCGTGGCTCGCAGTGGATACTCTTATTCCAAGATCCATTGTCCAAAGACAAGTGAGTCATCTCACCGAACACCGAAGAGTTATTCTCTGTGGTCCAAGTGGCACAGGAAAAAGTTACCTTGCTGGAAAACTTGCTCATGCCCTAGTGGATGCAGATGCGGAAAATAAAGATGCTGCTGCGGTTGCGACTTATAACGTAGACCATAAATCTAGCAAAGAACTTAGACAGTACCTTACTCACATTGCGGAAAGGTGCGATTCCAATGCTGCCGATGAACTGCCGAGAGTTATCATTCTTGAGAATCTTCAGCATGCTGCCTCCCTTAGCGAATTATTTAGCGGCCTTCTTGGCACTCGACATTCCACTTGTCCTGCAATTATTGGCACCATGAGTCAAGCTAGTTGCAGCACGACGAATCTCCAATTACACCATAATTTCCGGTAATTACTTATTTTTATTTCAGAACTATTTCATTATCCGGAAATAGGCTTAAATTATATGTATTTGAAACATTTCAAATGAAAGGATTTTTAATTAAGGACAAACAGAATTCGATCGAAATCTGCAAAATTAAACAAATTTACATTTGAATAGTAAGCGAAGAAAACGAATTCAACAAAAGAGTAGAATTTTCAACAAGAAAAGTTTTTTCAGCCAATATAGAAAAAAAATGTCAACCACATTGTTAAATTTTCAACTAAAAACGATCAATTTTCAACCAATAATGGAATAGTTAAATTCTCAGTTATTTTCAACCAAAGTGATGGATTTTTAACTTATAAAATTAATTTTGAACAAAGTAGTTAAACTTTTAACCAAGTAGTTGTATTTTCAATCAAGACAATTAATTTTCTATAAAAAGACGAATGTACAACAAAGTACATAAATTTTAAAACAAACTAGTTGAATTCTTAAATTACATTTCAAGCTACAATATATCCTTAAATATTGAAAAATTAACTCAAGTGCATTCGAAACTGAATCGGTGAGAAAAATCGATTTTTAATGTTTCTGTAATGCACACTAAAGAAATGCGGAAGCAGACATTACATAACTTTTGCACTCGTACCAAAAATGTTGAAAAATCCCAAAATCGAAAATTTCAATGAAAAAGGGGCGACAGAAGATAGATATTATACAATTTAAAAAAAAATCAGGTGCGTTTTAATTGTCTGAAAATGCGACGTTTCCTGACTATTAGAATTTCCTAGTACAAAGTCAAGTATTCCAAAATCAACAATGATTTGGAAGACGGAAATGTAGAATGTAACCATTTTAAATTGTAGCGCTAATATTTAACAATTTTAAAATATATGTAGGGGAAACCACCCTACAGTAGATAGGAAAAAATTCAACAGTATTTAACTGCATCAGTTTCCAAAAATAAAGAAAGATGATCATTGTTAAATAAAGCTTACATATTCAATTGAGTATTCTTATAGAAAAAAATATCACGAAATTGATTAATTAGCTGTAATAAATATTTTTATTAGACCTGGTCAAGGGTACGATTTTGACACCTTTGTCCATCAATAGATAATCGTTTCTGATATTGCTCCTGGGCAAGCCAGAATACTTAATTCTGGATAATTATAATTTATCACTAGTACACGGAGAAAAAAATCGCACTGTTATAGTAGGCTGAGCTCTTGATATTACAGTACGGAACTTCATGTGCCAAATTGGCATGAATTTCTGCCAATATTGGCATCAGGTTAGACATTTTTAGCATTAAATGTCCTATACCATAAAAGAATCAAGCGCATGCCGTTATTGCTGTAGTCACATGCCCTCAGAGCAGTTGTGCCTTGCGGAAATAGCTCCAACTTTGCCTTGCTACGGTTGTAAGAAAACCCATCCTCTCAGGGTATGAGTAGTCTTGCAAAAGCGATGTGAAGTTAGGCCAGGCCTGCCGGCGCTACGTTCGTAAGTAAGCGCGGCCTAATATCTCATTTGTAAGAGTACTCATACTCTAATAGGGTGAGTTCTTTACAAATATAGCAAGGTGAAGTTGGAGCTTTTTTCGCAAGGGATAAGCGCTTTAAAAGCATGAAGCTTTGTACTTTTTTAGGATAAAGGGTTTCCTGCTTAAAATGAATGAATTTTGTACCAGGATAGCAAGAATGAAACTTGCGACAAAAGCATGACTAGTGTTCTTACTATTATAGGCATATTTTTTTCTCCGTGTATACTTACAATTAAAATCAATTTTTCGAGTAAATAATAGTTGAAACTATGATTATTTCACAAAAAACGCAAAAGTTGAAATTATTGACATTTTTTTATCTCTGATATTTCGTAAGATTGGTACAATTGGTACGAGATGTTTAATCTTCATACAATTTAACCTGACTTGGGATGACAGAAAAGTTCAGCTTCTTTACATACCTTAATCCTAAATATTATATCTTTTCCGAAAGGCTCCTTAAAACACAATTAAAATTTATGGGCTTTTTAATAACTAATAATTTACACTATTTTCTTAGTTTATTATTTACAATAATTTGAATTTAAAAACTTCAAAAATCAAAATAAACAAACAAACACAACCTTTAACTTAAAACAACTGCGAGACAGTCGCAGAGCTGCCAATTTTGACAGAGACATTTTTTGTAATTTTTCGATTATCTACTGTTGGTTATCTACTGTTGAAAAATGTGATATCCAATAAAAAGTCCTCAAATATTTATAAATATTTAAGAAAGAACACTTTGTATTATTAAATATTGTTCATTAAACTTCAAGCTTTGATTCTAATCTATAAACATGTCATAAAAATGTTTCATTAAGTTAAAAAGTATGAATAAAGAAGAGGTCAAATTTTTTTTTTCATGTTAAAAATAAATTTTTTGCTCTCACTCATTAATTAATTATGAAATTTCAATAAAACTTTGTCAGAAGATAGAGTATCCTTGCTGAAACGTTATACTAACAAAAGTAATGATCAATTTTTGTCAGTTTTCCAGTTAATTAAGATTATCTACTGTAAATCATTATCTACTGTAGGGTGGTTTCCCCTAGAACACTTTCAAAATTTCAAACAAAATTTAATTAAAAATATTTCGAAAGAAGGAATTAACAATAAAATTGATTTACTTTTTATTTTTTTATTTTTATTTACTTAATTTTACTTAAAATCTACAAATATTGTTTAATTCTACGATCAATATTTTTACGATTTCCAATTTTAATCGTTTCGATTAGAATTCTTATAAACTTGAATTATAAATTAAATGGATAAACATTTAGATGATGTTAAAGCTTCCTACTTTTGAATCGTAAAAATTTAGGTCACTTGAATGTTGTTCTTAAAAGCTTTTGGACGATTTCTTTGTGTCTCTTTAAGATTCAATACACTTCAGAATCAAGGGCTTTCAAATTAAAACCCTTTGACTTTGAAGCATCACATTTCTATCACATTCAAACTTTAAAAAATGCCATTTTTAAATAAAGTCACTTGGGGTCAAAGTGAAAAAAACTCCACTAATAGCACAGACTTACAAATTTCAACATTTTGTTTTGGTGCAGAGTTCTACATAGCTGTTCCCGAAGGAATTTCATGTGCTGAATCCAAATCCGTCGCCGAGATGGCTGCATCAGCTCTCATTTTCGAGCTATTTCAACCGGAAAGTGCTAAAAATGCCATTTTTCGTTTGTTTTTAAAGTGGAATAACTCTAAAATGAAAAGTGATAAATAAATTTGAACGACGAATTTGAATTTCGAGTTAACAAATCTAAAAAAGTCGTTTGCATAGGTTTCTAACGCGGAATTCAAATTCGTCATTCAAATTTATTGATCACTTTTTATTTTAGAGTTATTTCACTTAAGAAAAGACAAAAACAGCATTTTTAGCACTGTTAGGTTGGAATATCTTGAGAACGAGAGCTGATAAAGCGATTTCGGCAACAGATTTGGATTCACCACGTCAAATTCCTTCGGAAAAAGCTTTTTAGGACTCTAAATTAAAATCATTGTTGGCCTATGTAGTGCTTTTGTTTTTAAAAACTAAATGCTTTAATTAATAAACTAGAGACCACTTAATAAGGTAAATGTGATACGATTATTAAGAGATGAAAATTACATGTTCGGATTTTATTTTTCATTAAAAGCTTATGGAAAGAAATCTGTCCCTCTGCTGATGAACGCGAGTAAGTACAGTTTGTATGTAAATATCGTGTTTACATTAATGTCTGTATTAAGTTACAATTTTAATTTTGTAATTATAATATTGAAATCAACAGTTCTCAATGGTTTAGAACTTTTTTTTATTAAATAAATATTAAGCATGATAAAGCTATATTTAATAATAAAACAGATATAATATTTATTAAACTTTAAATAGCATTTCATAATTGCCCCAGGTGACTATGTCTATTCAAAAATCGGACCCTTCAGAATTCGTTGGTTAAAAATTCCTAAGTCTTCAAATTTGTCATAATTTACTTCCAACTTTTTAAGTCCAGACAGTTTTCCAAATTAAATATCTTGTAATACAACAAACCCATTTTTAAATTTGAAGGCTTATGAATAATTTGTAAAATTAAGCAATTTATTTTCAAACAATTGGGATTTATTTCTGAAATTTTTTATGCAAAATATCAAAATGCAAGTATTGATCGTTAAATTGAAAATTGAAGATGTTAAAACAAAGGAAAATATTTCGGAATCTGATAAACTCAAAAATACCTTTCTTTTTCAGCTGGGTGCTTTGTGCTAATCACATGGAGCCAGTGAAAGGATTCCTAGGTAGATATTTGCGACGAAAATTGCTGGAACACGAATTACGTGAATCTGGAGCAACGAGAAGCACAGAAATGGCTGCAGTTGTTGAATGGTTGCCACGAGTTTGGCTACATCTCAACAAATTCTTAGAAAACCACAGCAGTTCCGACGTGACAATAGGTAATTTTCTCTCAGATTGTTTAAATACAAGAAGGATAAGAAATCTGTTGATCAATAATTCCGAAAATCTCGACTGTTCTAAATTAAAATTTTCTTTCAGGTCCTAGGCTTTTCCTATCTTGCCCGATGGAAGTTTCTGGATCCCAAGTTTGGTTCACGGATTTGTGGAATTATTCTGTGATCCCATACCTGGTGGAAGCAGTTAGAGAAGGTCTGACTCTTTACGGAAGGAGGGCAAGTGCAAGTGGAAATGGTGATTCGGTTTGGGAAGATCCAGCCCAGTTTATCATTTCAAGCTACCCTTGGATTTCCACTCATGCAGTTCATGGTGGAAGTGATGCCCTTCTGAGACTCAGACCAGAAGATGTCGGCTATGATGTTGTTACTTCCGGTCATTCGTCTGGCGTGGGAGCTTCCAGTGTCAAAAGTCTTGGCAGCACACACAGTGATACAGAAGGCGATCCTTTGGTGAGTTGAAAAATCACAATTATTCGATTTCTTAAAGTTTATTGACTTGCAGGCTTCACAGTCAGACCCCTATTTCCCCTACAAGTATCCTTTTTACTTTTGTCCACTAAAAGTCCTTTGAAAACTCTTGAAATCCTTTGTCATCTCTTAAAATACCAGGAAATTTGTTTAATTCTTACGGAATTTCTTGACATACGTGGAAATATTTTTAAATCTCTTGAAATTCGTTGACAGAGTTCAATTTTATTATTTATAAATATTTATTTCCCTTTCTAAAAATGATATGTATGAATGAATGTCATATTTTTGCGAATATTTATTGAATTGTTTTAAAATTTGGTCAATTTCGTATTTTTGATAACAGTGACCAAAAGCATAAGAGAGATACAGATTATTTATTTCATAATATTTATCATTTAAAATATTTTATTATTATTATATTATATATATATATATATATATATATTATTATATTATATTATTCATTATATTTATTTTTTGTTCTTTTACCCAATTTCAATGTAATTCTTTGATAACTAAGTCTTGTATCGCTATAAAAATGAATAGATTTCAATATTAAATCTTAAGTGAAATGAAATGGTGTTTCTTTGTATGGGCTTTAGGGTCCAGTAATCAAAAAACTGTGTTTAAAATAAAAAAAACTGTGATTAGTGTAATAGTGATGTGAGGATTTTCTTACACATTTGATAAGAAATAAATCACTGAAGAGGACTCCCACATGAGTCGAAACGTCTGATTAAAAACACAGTTTTTTGTTTACTGGACCCTAAAGCCCATACAAAGAAACACCATTTCATTTAATACCAGAGGGTCAATACAATTCCCCATCATGAATGGAATTAAATCTTAAGAATTTAATCATTGTCAATTGTAAACCTTCAAAATTTAACTATTCCATAAAAAGCATTGAAAATTGCATCGTTTATTATATTATCAAATTATTTATTATAATATTATAGAATAATAATATAATAATAAAAATAATAATAAAAAATATAATATTATAATAATTAATTAAAGTATTATCAAATTATTAAGAAACAATAAATATTGAAGATTCTTTAACTGAAAAGCTTAAAAATCGAAGAATTTAAAATTGCAAATCGTTAAAAATGAAGTATTTTCAATTGTAAATCATCAAAGTGGAACTATTCCAAAAAAATATTCAAATTTTTTTTGGAATTGATGCCTTTTTTCATTTCTTCAATTTGGAAGATTTAGAATTAAAACCTCTTGATCCATGTCAAAATTTAAAAAATGTTATTTACACATCATAAAAATTAAATAAATATTAATTGTAAATCTTGAAAATGGAATATTTTTCAATTATAAATCTTCAAAATTGAACAATTTAAAAAAAAGCATTCAAAATCGCATCATTTTCTAATATACACATTAATTAGAGTCTTGCATTGCAAATATTCAATATTGAAGAATTGTCCTTTGTAACTCTTCAAAATTGAACTATATATTTAAAAAAAAACGTTCAAAAGTACATCATTTTAAACATTCCGAATCTATTCTGGAATTACCAAATTGAAACTATAAAATATCATAATTTTAATAAGCAAACTTAATATTTTATAAAAAGAATCACAATTTTAAGATTTTCAAGTTCTAATATAGTTTTATCTTTTTGTTGCTATAAAAATAGAAAATATTCTAAATAACTGTGCATCTTCAAATCTGGTGTACACTCAAAAGTCGAGTGGTCAACCCCTCAAAAATTCTTCATTTTTAGCAATCTGTGTTTGTTTTAATTTCTCGACTGGTTCAGAAGTTGCTGTCGCTTTCATCGAAAAAGGTTCAATCGTATTTCCAAAATGACGCAAAAAATTTCTGTATTGCATAACTTAATAAATTTCATCAAGGATATTCAAGAATTTAAGTATTTTCAATGTCTCTTGCCTGAAAAGATTAGGAAACTGGATAGCTGTCGTTTCATTTAGAAAGTATAGCAAACAGGCGAAAACAAAATAAGTAATTTTATCATCTCATATGAGAACAGTAACACATCTTTGCCAAGTTGTTAAAAGTTGTATTCAACTCGACTATTCTTACAAATATGTGTATTTATTGAAACTTAGTACTTTCTGGAGTCCCCTATTTCTCCTAAAATATTCTTCACGATCACTGTGAAATCTGGACTTTTAAATTAAAAATAAAAAGTTTTAAGCTGGGATATCTTTAACTAAATTGACTCGTTTTTTTATTCCAGTTGAACATGCTGATGAGACTTCAGGAAGCAGCAAATTATTCGAGTCCCCACAGCAATGACAGCGACTCCGTAACTTCAATGGATTCCGCTCACACTCGTCATTCCGAGGACATGAGCTCTTCGACCTCATCCTCGAGAGGTGTTGAATCCGCTCTTTAGGGCAAGTCCAGTGTCGTAAACTACGAGACAATAGACGTCAGTGAATTCTCGCAATTTTTCGATAACTTCAAATAATCGATGTCGAATAATTTAAAAATAAAAAGAATCGATTCACATCGAGATATTCCCTCCGGGAATATTCTGAAAAATAGAGGCATGCTAGAAGACTGCGCTTTTTTTCAGCAAAACTTATTTTTTGTACGTAAACAAGAAACATCATTTAAAAATAAGCAAGCATTTCCTGCGAATCATGCAAATTTATCTTCGAAACGAAGAGATACATTTTTTTAAACGAAAGTCACCTCAAAAGGCCTATTTACATTTTTACAGTTTCTAAAAGATTTCTAAATATTCTAAAAAAAAATGTTTACATTCATATCGAGCCTAATAGGAAACATTGCCTATCATGCGAACTAGACATAATTATGCAATACAATAAGACACAACGCTGCTGTGACAGAAAAATGATTGTATTTTTTAAGAAACTTGTTTTTACTTTCAAGCCTCGACGACGCAACGCAATGCAATGCAAGAGAATGTGAATCGTTTTTAGGAACTCCAATGAGAGACACAGTATTAAATAACGGAAAGCGCCAGCTTCAAACCGGATGCTGCGAAACTTCTCGTCCATATTTTGACCAATAGCTGCGCTAACGAAGCAAGCGTTCCGGGTATGTTGCTCGGCCTTTGCGAAAAAGAACCCCCGGTGAAAAATTGATCCAATTTTACCGCGCGCTTTTAAATATTCAATGTTCAAATAAAAGGCTTCAAAATTGGAGAAATTTTTCGATCGGGAAAGCTGCTAGAAGCAAGCTCTGCAAAAGTGCGTGCAAAATATAGTCTATTTATACATGTAATAATAATTTACTAAGAAAACTCTATTTAATGAACAGAATGTTAATATAATATTAATATATTATATGTATACAAAACACGGCGCTGAATTTTATATGTACATGTATGTGAACACGTAAAATTTATATGATTAGTCGGTAAGATACGTGAGTAAATCTGGTCATATTTGATATTGTAAATATACTTTAATTGAGGGAAATTCAAGCGCCGATGCAATTATGTGACTATGACGGAGAAAGACGACGGAAATCTAAGATCGATGACACGAGTAAAAGACTAAAAAAAAAATTCGACGCGGATTGTGGTGGAAAGATAGCGCGCCTTCAATTTTTCGAGGAGATTCTACGAGTACGGGTAAGATTATAAATATTGTAAATGTAGCGAATTCCAAGTTCTTCGAGGATTTCGATCGCAAGAGCACGATGTAAACTGGTATATTTGAAAACCGATGTGCTCGTATTGTAACGAATATTCAGACGCATTTACAGGTTTTTTTTTTAAGTTTGTACCGTATTTATATACTCCACGGCGCCGCACCCAAAACTATCCAAATATTATTACTGTGTCATAAAATAAAAACATTGACCTATATAATATCGTATTTCATTTATTCACTTAATGTACTCTTAATTAATTGCAGTAACATTTATTTATGCGTATTTTTTACGATGGCAGTTTTTCTTAGTTTTATAACAATAAATATTTACCAATTAGGATTAGAATCAATATAACCAACATTTCTTAACAAATTGAAATACAAACGGGATTTAAAGGGTTTAACCTTATCAGGTCACGTAAAAAGCACCATATTTGTTTAGGTTTTATGTAAGTTTTTCCAAAACTTTTAATTCAGTTATCGCACAATTATTGTCACAATTGTCTACACACTTGTACGATACTTAATTTATGTGACTACTTTTAACTAGTGTCGGTTATATTGATTTAAGAGCAAATGAAAACAGCTTTTTACATGAAATATTCTAAAGAGGTGAAAATTCTTCTACTAACGATGATCTAGAATGACATTTGACGTGTATTTTTTCTGCCGAATGCAGAACTCTACAACGGAATAAATAGTAAGCAGCCTTCGATCCATGGCATTCAAATGCTCGTCAGTAATTAGGGGTTCAATATCAGACATTGCTTCTTCGTGAGATAAGAGTTTCGCTAGTGAAATACTCAAGGATCCACCGCTCAGTAGTTTTAAACGATCCCAGGTGGTTTTGTGTATCCTAAAATAATATTAGCATACATTTAAAAATGCAATCAACCATAAAATATTTCAGGGATCACAGCGTGAGTTGCACGAAAGTGGTACACTGTACATAACGCGCACTTTAGCAGATTTTCCACATATTTCCACATTTTTGTGTTCTTTTAAAAAGGGTGTCTACTCAAATCCTAGACAAAAATTCCTCGACAATTCCAGGGTTTTTCCAGGCATCTCAAGTTTTTTTATATATATAGATATATATGTTTCACGAATTTATTATAAATAATGTTTTTTTTTGTTTCGAGGAATTCAGTTAATGAGTCTGACAAATTATATTACAACATATTCTGAAATATAGTAGCACAGGAAATAGTATCAACAGGATAGATGCATTTTTAACGAAACATTTGAATTTTTAACTAAGAAAGATCAATTTTCAAGCGAATAGTTGAATTTTGAACTAAAAAAGATCAGTTTACGACCAAAAATGGAAGAAATATTATGTATATATTTTCAACTGGAATGGTTAAATTTTCTGTTGAGAAAATTTAATTTTCAACCAAACTGATGAATTTTTAACTAAAATGATGAATCTTTAACCGGAATACTTGAATTTTAAACCAAAAAAGACGAATTTTCAACCAAAAAGATGAATTTTATCCTAGCAGATTAATTTTGTACCAAAAAAGACGAATCTTCATCAAAATACATGAATTTTCGACTAAAAAAGATAAATTGTCAACCAAAAATTGAAGAGTCAAATTTTCAATTAACAAAATTAATGTTTAACCATAGAGATGAATTATCAAAGAAAATGATGAATCTTTAACTGAAGTAATTGAATTTTCAAAACAAAAAGATTAATTTTCAACCAAGAAGATTAATTTCTAACAAAAAAGACGAATTTTCAACTAAAAAAGATAATTTTTGAACCAAAAATTGAATAGTTACATTTTTAGTTAAAAAATTAATGTTCATCCAAAGAGATACATTTAAAAAAAATTTACATTACACATACATACATACACACAAATTAAACATTAAAAAAAAATGAATTTTCAACAAAGAAAAAACGAATTTTCAACAAAATAGCTCATTTGTAAACCAAAGAGATAGAATTTCAATATAAATGATGAATCTTTAACCAACAAAATTAATTAAAAAACAAGAGTTTAACTTTCAACCGAGTAATTAAATTTTCATTCTAAAAAAGATTAATTCCGAACGAAAAATGTAGCAATTAATATTTTTATTTATTATCAATTAATTCTCTTTACAATTAATTCAATTAACTCAATTTTTTACCAAAAAGAACGAATTTTCAACAAAATTTAAAACAAAACGAAAACTTCAACAAAATATGTAGTTAAATACAGTAATATAAAGCTACTTCAACAAGTGAAGAATTATTTCTATTCAATTTTATATTGCAATTTAAAAAAAAAAAGCGTGGAGTGGTTGGACGATTTTTAACTCTGTTAATTGCAATAAAAAATGTGATCAACTACAATTTCGATAGGTTTTTTCGCGCTCGTTACATAGGTCGTAAGCATTTTTTAAAGTAAATATTTGACCTTCAAAAATGAAGGTCAAAAATAAATTTGACTTTATTCATAGCGACACTATTTTTGACATTTTTTAGACTAGAAAGAAAGCTTGGAATTTTTCCTTTAAGTACCTTGAAATTAAAAAGTAAAATTAAATTTCTTATTGACGAAAATACGTTTTAAGTTGTCCGGTATACCCAATAATTGCTTGCATTCTGAGCGATTATTTTTACCAATTTCTTTCTTGACCAACAAAAATATAAAAAAGCGTCCAATTTACTTTTGCCCTTCATTTTTGAGGGTCAAATATTTTTTTTTCAAAAAATGCTTACGATCAGTGTAAATGGCGTGCAAGAACCTACAGAAATTATACTGGACAAAATGTTTGTTATCGCTATTAGAAGAGTTACAAATCGCCAAAACAGTATGTTCTGACAAACTACTCATCGCTTATATTCACGAATAAACAATAGAAATCCCACATTTCAACCTCAAAGCTCTTAAAGGACAAAACTTAAGCTTTATTTTGAAAAAAAAAAAGAAATAATATGCCTTCTTGCAAAAAAAAAAGTTTTTGCTTTTGACCCTCATTTTTTAAGGTCAAATATTTATTTAAAAAAAATGCCTAGGGTCAATAGAAAAAGCACGAAAAAAACGTAATGAAGCTGTACTGACTGAACATTTTGTATCGCCATTAAAAGAGCTAAAAATGACAACATTTTCTCCCCGTAATGCTCAATATGTAATTTTGGATTGCTCTCCTCATTTATCTATTTTTCATTCATTCAATTTCTTTAAAAAATTATAATCTATTTTATTTACTTTTCCTTATTTGTGTCCATTTTTTTTCTAGTGTATTCTTTTCAGTAAAAAACCGTCGGTTAATCTTAGTATTTTTTTAAGTCGATAAGCTAGAAAGAAATAATTTTAAAAACACAAAGATGATTGTTGAAAACCCGAGGAAAACCCATTTGCTTATCTTTTTGTTTTCATAGACATTGCATTTTTTTCTAATGTTTCTTATCATTTGAAAGCCTTCAGTTATTGAAAATATTTTTTAATTCCATCCGCTGAAAAAAATATGGTTTAAAAAAAATGTCCTCCACTACCGGAAAAAATTGTCTACACATTTTTAAGGAGTTTCCACATTTTTTGTTAAAATTTGTTATTAAACGACTTTCTTGATGTTTTCTCTGCAACAAGAAATTAACATATTCTAATTTCGTAAATCTTAATTTTGACAGTCAGTTATTTTAAATTATTTCTCTTTCGAGTCTAGTTTCTCGATTGAATCTGTTTTGTGCCAACTTCCTTCAAATCAATTAAATTACAAATAAATTGTTATGTTTAGAAAATATGCATCTCTTTGAAAGCGTCTCTTGTTCAGAAACGTCTTAAAATTTAAGGGAGAGGAAAAAAATAGGCAGCATAGTTAAGACAATTATGGGTTTGAAGGATTTTAAGGGATTTTTGGAATTTAGGGAAGAAAAATGTGACGGACTATGATATTTTTCTTTTCCAATTATCCGATATTTAAAAAAGAAAAAAACTTACATGCAGCATTGATAAAGTGGAGCCAGAATATCGAAATGATCGACATTTGGATTTCCGAGGCTCTTTCCGTTATCGATTAGCAAAACTGCGGGATTATGAAAATTATTCTGCATGAGTTCATAATGATGTCGATCGCCGTTATCCATTAAGAAATCGAAAATTGCTGTATCTACTAAATCTAAGAGTCTGCTTGATGACTGAGGAGCATAGGCCTTGAATTCTTTCACCTAAAACGTATAGTCAAAGATTGAAAATTAACAATTTAACTGACCAATTGCGTCATTCGAGCTATGAAGAATTTTATTGATTAAATTATAAACCTTTTCGCAGTAATTAGGATCTGCTTCCCACAAAGCAAGACGGTTTTTCCTGTATGTTCTTTGCCAGGGATGTCGATGTTTAACTAATTTTAGGTATGATGGTAACCAGAGTATGAGAGCCCCTTCTAAAATCTCCCCTGATCCACAAACTGGGTCGCCAGGGGAACAATAATGACAGACACCATAAAGACAAGTATCATTCCCTTCTTGATATATGGTTGCATAAAGTTCAGACGTTGCGTGTTTACTGACTTCTTCTCTTAGGTTCACTGTAATATTACAAAGGTATTTTTATATGGTTTTTGCAAACTTTTGAAACCAAAAAATGCTTATTTCTTTTAGAAATTGAAAATAATGATAGGAAACTAGAGCTGTATTTACACCAGAAGTCAAAAAGACCATGGCCTAGACTAGACCTTAGGATGGCACATTTTTAAGAGCGGCACAGCGGCTTAGCGTATTTTTATTATTACAGAACACGTCTGTTTTACAGGGTTGCTACGAAATCCAAATTTCCAAATTCCCTGCCTTTTCCCTGGCCAATTTATCATTTTCTTGACCGTTATACATTTTTTTCAGGTATAAAAACCACGATACACGATACAATTTATTAACAAAAAAAAGAATTTTCAACCAAAAAGAACAATTTTCAACGAAGAAAATTAATTTTCTACCAAAAATGATGAATTTTGAACTGAAGAAAGGAATTTTCCAGCAAATAGTTTAATTTTTAACGAAAAATATGGATTTTCAACAAAAAATAGAATAGTTAAATTATCGATTTCAAAAATTAATTTTCATTAAAAAAAACGAATTTTCAATAAAATAGTTGAATTTTTAACCGTAAAAAAGGATATTAAATAAAAATAAATAAAGTTTCACCTGATGAGATTAATTTTCTACCTCAAAAAACAAATTTTCAACAAAAACACTTGAATTTTCCACAAAAAAAGGTAAATTTTCAAATTAATGGAATAGTTACATTTTGAGTGAAAAAATTAATTTTCTAACACATAAAATAAATTTTTAACCAAAGAAATGAATTATCGACCAAACAAAGAAGGAAAGAATTTTCAACAAAGTAGTTAAATTTTCAACCAAAGAAAAAGGGGTTTGAAGTAAAATGATGAGTCATCAGCAAAAAAAAATTAATTCTTAAGGAAAAATGTAACAGTTGAAATCTCAACACAAAAGGATTTTAATTTTAAACCACAAAGAGTTTAATTCAACCTAAAATATGATTTTCAACAAAATAGTTGAATGTTGCATTTTTATCTAAAAAAATATGAAATTTCTACTATAAAAGATGAATTAGTATACCGGAAAGACGAATTTTCAATCAAATATATTTTTTTTTTTCAACAAAAACAGATGAATTTTCAACTAAAAAAGGTAAATTTTGAAGTTATAATAGAATAGTTAAATTTTTAGTAATAAAAGAATTTTCAACCAAAGAAATGAATTTTAAACCAAAAAGATGAATTCCCAACTAAAGAAGATAATTTTTCAACCAGACGTGTAATAGTTGAATTTTCAGTTAAAAAAATTAATTTTCGACCAAAAAAAAAGAATTTCCAAGAAAATAGTTAAATGTTCAACAAACAAAAAAAGTGTTTTGGACTAAAATGATGAATCATCAATAAAAAAATGAATTCTTAACAAAGTAGTTAAATTTTCAACCAAAAAAGATTAATTCTCATCGAAAAATGTAATAGTTTATATCTCAATCCAAAAGGATTTTCATTTTAAACCACAAAGAGTTGAATTAAACCAAAAAAAGGCGAAATTTCGACAAAATATTTAAATTCTCAACCAAAACAGATTAATTTACAACCAAAAATTGCATTTTTAGCCAAAAAAGTTTAAATTTCTGCTAGTGATGAAAGTTCAAATAGGGCGGCAAATTTTAGGGTGGCCTGAGAAATAAATCTGGGCCATTAGTAATGAAAATTCAAAAAGGGCAGAAAATTTAATTGTGGCTCAGGGCAGCCAGAGACCTATAAATTCAGCTCTGTAGAAAACTTACATTTCCTCGCGACTGTGATAGGTACTCGTCTTAAAGCAAGCAGAGATGATAAGTGAAATGCTACCATTTCTGCATTATGCCTGTCTTTTCCATAATATACTGGTCCTTCTATTACAGTATTTCTAGAATACCATTTTGGCTTGAAGAGTGCTTTGACCCCGTGCTCCAGAGTCAACATTAGCTTTAGCTGCGTTCCCAGAGCTGCATTGTCAGCTCTCGTCACCTTCGCCTTCCTCAAGGCATCAAGGATTGTCCCAAGTTCTGGAGCTGCTGGTGGAATTAAACAATGTGCGTCTGGCCACTGAAAAACAATTTGAAAAATCAGATTCCTCTTTAATGGAAATATTTAATACTCTCTAAAGTATCTAGTTTTTTGTCGATTCCCTCACATCAATAGGATATCCCATTCGATCCCATTTATCTCCTAGGTTGTCTCAAGAATATATCCCAGGGAAAACCCGTCGGATATCCTGCATGGCGAAAATTGGAACATCCCCAGGATATCTGGGATATCAATGGGAAGTTTCTGGGATATTCAAATGTCCCAAGTAGGATATTAAAATTTTTGTATATCCTACTTGGGAAATGTGAATATCCCAGAAATGTCTCATAGACATCCCAGATATCCTGGGGATATTCCAAGTTTTGCCTTGCAGGATATCGGACGGGTTATCGCTGCCCAGCTAACACAGTTACTTGTCCGAATAGTCACATAATTGTAACAAGATTAAAAAAACCAGTCACTGGTGACTTCCATGCTGGTCACCCAGTGACAATATATTTCCCACTCAAAGTAGTAACAAATTACAAGCGAAGCAGGTAACATTATCCCGCCATTGTAATCACATGCTTGTAACAAAGTGATGTTTGGAAACGCAACGTGCAATGACAGCTTAACCTCAAAATATACATCGTTTCGGAATTATAATTATGAATATTTTTGCAAAAATGTTGGAAAGGAACATAATTAAACAATAAATAAGTTCCAGAAAAGGAAGATAATATGTGAACAAAGCTTTTATAAAAAAACAGATATTTATCAGCTGAACCCTTACGAAAAAGAAATTACATTATAGAGGTTAGACCCAAAATGTATATGTATAAATAAAGATCGCTGCCGGCTGTTACCGCCATGTTACTAGTCTGATAGGGAACGGTTGCAAACAAGCCTCCCTAGTAAACTACGGCGATTATGCCGTTACCTGCTAGGAGACTGAGATACAAGTAACAATTCCTCTGATAACATGTGATCATTCAGGAACCTTTCAGGATGGTAACAGGTTAGCTGGGTGGGGCAACCAGGAAGATAAATGGGATCGAACGGGACATCCCGCTATATCATATTGCCGTGAGGGTTGAATGCCGGTTTTTGATCTACTAGTCTGAAACCAAAATGTCTTATTCTTCCCTACTGAAAAAATCCCATATGGGATCCTTTTTTAAATTCCTGTCTCAAATTACGATCTGAGATAGGAATATAGGATTCTTATCATGTGTTTTTATGAAGGTTCCTACATGGATGGTTTTGCAATTAATATTTAAGGAGTGTGCATTAGTTTTCTATGAAAGCTACAGCTGCGCAGTATTTTTTGGAGGGTTTTAAGATTGCCGACTATGCACCCGAAACTTCCAAAACATATTTCATTAAAAAAAAGTTCTAATCCCATGTGGGATTTCATGTAGGAACAATTCATAGGTTTCCATAACAGTATTTATATAAGAACCCATGTGGAAACCCAAAAAATATTTCCCATCCTATCTCACATCGTAATTTGAGACAGGAATTCAAAAAAGGATCCCATATGGGTTCCCACGTAGTTTACTATGTAGGCTTTTTCAGTAGGGTTAGCTGTGAAAAAATTCCTCTCTGGCCACGCTATAGATCTGGGTTCAAATCCCAACGGAGCTATAGAGAGGAATTTTTTCACAGCTAAGAATAAAAACCAATTTGCTTTCAGACTAATAGATTGAAAACTGTAATTTCATCGAGAAAAAACGAAATTACTACCCTAGTCCAAAAAATTCTCATAGCAATAGGATATACCCGGATATCCCATTCGATTCCATTTATCTCCCAGGTTTTAAGATATATAAAAATTTTAATATCCTACTTGAGATATTTAAATCCAAATGTCCCAATTTCTGCCTTGCGCGGTAAATTTCAATATCCTACTTGGGATATTTAAATCCAAATGTCCCAATTTCTGCCTTGCGCGGTATCCCTGGGACAACCTTGGGAGATAAATGGGATCAAACGCGATATTCCGGTATGTCCTAATTGCTGTGAGGGACATGACATTAAAACTCAATCTCTATTTTATCATTTACAATTTAGGATTCTGAAAGTATTTACTAACATTATTATTCGGAATGTTCCAAATATCATCTCGCGCATTTGGCATTGTTCTAAGCTCGATGAGCAATCTATCCAAAAGAATTGTGTAACTAGAGTTTTGTTTAAAATATTTCGAGGGCAATGTTCGCATTTCTGCTTTAATTTTCTCCTCCATGTCTCGCGTAATCGATTTCTGAGAGCGCTGGACATTTTCGCTAGGCTTAGTAGAAAAATCTACATTATTCATTTTCGGCTCAATGACGGGCAAGTTTTTTGAATTCGGTTTCCCTGGCGAGCTTTCGACAATCATTCGAATGAAGTAAACGTTGACTGTGAGAACGAGAATCAAAAGCCCGCCCAGGGCGAAAACAGCGCAGCGTCGGCCAATCATCTGAAATAACAAAAAACATTAATAAATTAGATAATTCACAGCGCAAAAAGAGCTCAAAAAAGGGGAAAGAAAGAACATTTATTTTTAAACGTAGAAAAGAAGAAAGAATCTTTTTATAATAAATGTTATATTTTTAAATAATGTTAAATGATTTCTGCCATCATTAAAGATTTTTTTTAAAATTCGATATACGCACTTAGGTCGTTGAAAAGCACTGGAAGATCGCTCATTTGTAGAATTATTAGTATTAACATTATTGTTATTATTATGAGTAAGGCGAAACATTGGAATGTAAATATATGTACAGGGAGCGGAGGCCCTCAAACCCGTAAAAGGGAGAGATTAAATATACATACATACATATTCACAGCAATATAAAAAATTCAGATAAAAAAAATTTGTTAAATAAACCATTTTCATGTGTTTAAAATCGTTCTCATAATCAAGAATATTTTCACATTAAAAAATTCCATCGTTAAAAATTAAATCGTGATACTTTTGTAAGGATAATTAAATATTTCTTTCAAGATTTGTCATTTCATCCTTACTATAATTGACACTTTAAATGTAAATTTTAAACTACACTCTTTAATGCTCTTAAACTGAAATTAAAAATAACTCAAGTTAAGATAATATTTAAATTTCAAAAATATTTTATCTGTATACATTCAGCGTAAAAATATTCGATTAAAGTTTTATTCAAATCCTAAATAGCTTAATATAGAATGGATCATATAACATTTTTAAATTTTGTATGGGTAAAATTTAAAAATAAAATTCGGACTGCTCAACACTCGTATACAGATTTAAAATTCAAGTCGCTCAATTTTGCACATTTGACTTAAAATTGGTCAAGTTAGAACATTCATTTTTTCACCTGTTCCTGTTTTATTGGATACCAACTTCTGTCTCCGATTTTCACATTTTCAACATGTTTTAAAATGTTTCAGCTTCACGTTTTTTTTAAATGAACCATTTAAATAAGTTTTCAGTACATGAAACTTGTTGCACTTATATATTTATATATTTGTGTTACGATATATTTGTTGTCTTATACTTTATTTATTTATAAATAATTAAATTAAGCCCTTCAATATTATACAGACACATTTTATTATTTTCATAGACGCACCCAGAGATATATGCAAAACAACTCTCAAAACAGGGGAAATATGGTGAGTTTTCAAGAAAATAGGGGAATAAATCATTTCAATTAACATTAATGTAGGTACCATATTCCCAAGTGTAATTCTCAACTAAAAAATGTTAATGTTCGACAATATAGTTGAGTTTTCTAGCTAAAAATTCGAATGTTCTAGAAAAAATTTAATGTTTAAACTTTGAAAGATGAATTTTAAACAAAAAAGTTGAATTTTCAACCAAATAGTTGAATTTTCAACCAAAAAAGATGCATTTTTCTATCAAAAGATGAATTTCTAATCCAAAATAATAAATTTTCTATCCATAAAAAGGAATGCTTACCAAAACAGTTGAATTTTCGATCAAAAAAGATGAATTTGCAATAGAACAGATTAATTTTCAACAAAATAATTAAACTTTAAACCCACTAGTAGAATTTTTAACCAAAAGATCAATTCTGGACCAAAAATATGACAGTAGACTTTTCAATCAAAAAGAATTAACCGTAAAAGATTATTTGTCAACACAAAAACAGGAATGTTCAACAGAACAGTTGAATTTCCCACCAAATACTAGGATCTTTAACCAAAAGAGATGAATTCAACACCATAGTTTAATTTTCGACAAAGTAAGTGAATTCTCAACCAAAAGAGATTATTTCTGAACAAAAAATATAATAGTAAACTTTTTAATTTAAAAGAATTCATTTTTAATACAAAAAGACGACTTTTATACCAAACATGAATTTTCAATGAAATAAATAAATTTTCAACCAAATAGTAAAATTATTAACGAAAAGAGATGAATTCTGAACCAAAAATATAATAGTAGATTTTTCAATTAAAAAGAATTAACTTTCAACCAAAAAATATATGACTTTTTATGAAAACAGTTCAATTTTTAACAAAATAATTAAATTTTCAACCTAATGTAGTAGAATTTTTTATTAAAAGAGATGAATTCTCGATCAAACATATAGTAGTAGACTTTTCAAAGTAAAAGAAATAACTTTCAGCCATAAAAGATTAATTTTCAAACAAAAAAGATTACTTCTACCAAAAGATGAATTTTCAATCCAAAAAGACGAATTTTCTATGCAATTAAGAAATATGACTTTTTAACAAACTAGTTGATTTTTCAACAAAATAATTACATTTTCAACTAAATAATAGAGTTTTTAACCAAAAGAGATTAATTCTGAACCAAAAATATAATAGTAAACTTTTCAAATAAAAAGAATACACTTGTAACTAAAAAAAAACGACTTTTCTACTAACAAGATGAATTTTGAATCCAAAAGGACCAGTTTTCTATCCAAAAAGATGAATTCTGAACCAAAAATATAATAGTAGAATTTTCAATTTAAAAAAATGACTTTTCAACCAAAACTAGATTCTATTATTTCAGTTGCGAAAAAACGATAAAAAGGGAACTTTCATTGAAAACGGTGGCGGGGGGGATTCTTTTAAAAAGGGGAAAAGAGGGGAATGAGTATGAAGTCTGTATACTACCCCTATTGGAAAACCCTGTACGGGATCCCGTGACTGTTCCTGTCCGTGTTCCTTTGCTGGAACTAGGACCAGATCTAGTACAAGAAACGTTACAGGGTCAGCATAAGAAATTGAGACACGATCCTGTACACAAACATGTACAGGAACATGCAGGAAACGAGGGAACCCTTACGGGAACGTGTATACGTCTAAGTGGCGACGAATGAACATGTAGGGGTTCCTGTAAAGAATCTAGCACGGTTTCCGCCGTATCAGCAAATTTTTAATATAATAAATTTAATGATGTGAAGGAACATAGATACATATCTTCAATACATTGCCTCTCTTTATATCCTTGCAGATTCAACTCACTAGCGAGAGAGCTAGGACGTAGGTCACCCTGGTGGATTAGTTTAAATACGGTTCCTGTACAGGATTCGGCACGAAATCCTCTACAGAATCCTGTACAGGAACCCCACTGAAACTAATCCGCCAGGGTGCTCATAGGGCTTAGCTCTCTCGCTAGTGAGTTGGATCTTCAAGGTTATAAAAAAGGCAAGATATTACAGATAATTATCCATGTTCCTTCACATCATCAAAATAATGACAATAAAATTTTGCCGATACGGAGGAAACCGTGCTAGATTCTTTACAGGATCCCCTACATGTTCATTCGTGGCAACTTAGGACCTGTACACGTTCCCGTAAGGGTTCCCTCGTTTCCTGCATGTTCCTGTACATGTTTGTGTACAGGTTCGTGTCTCAATTTCTTATGCTGAACCCGTAACGTTTCTTGTACGAGATCTGGTCATAGTTCTGGCAAAGGAACATGTACAGGAACAGTCACGGGATCCCGTACAGGGTTTTTCAATAGGGACACGCGGTAGCATATTCTACTTTTGTTTAGAATAATGTTGTAGATGTAAAACAAACAATGAAATTTCCCGCATAATTAAAATATCGTATATTTAATGAGAAAAGAGGAAGTTTCCCAAAAATAGGGGAATTTGAAAAAAAGGGAAACGCAGGGGAAGAAAATTACATTCAGTAATCAATTTTCACCTATGCAGTAATTACGACAGAAATTCACTGTCATTCTTCGTTGTTAATTAAAAAATTGATAAATTACCACATTTTTCAATTTTTAATAAATCATTTCAAAATCCCGCCAGAAAAATCCCAAGAGTTTCTCGGGATTCTTGGGAAAAAGCGCGACAATTTGAAATCACACATTTTTTCATATTTTTTAAAGTTTGTCCACTTGATCGAAAATTAACAAAACAATTCTTTTTTTCTAAGAATTAAAAGAAGTATAATTCAGACTAAACTTAAATCTATAATTCACTCAAATAAATACTAAAATACATATTTTTGCTCCATTTATGATTAAATCACAGTAGATGTAAATCTGGCAACGCCGTATCAGTGTGTACATTCTTCCAATATTTTGTGGTAAATCACCGAGAAATAGCAGATTTTTAATGAAACATATTGAGTTAATTACCTTTGTGGAATTGGCCACTACTCCGTTGTCATCTGGTAAGCCGGGGTTTCTTCATCTTTCACGGAATTTACTCACAATCCCGCTCTCGCCTCGTTCGGCGGCAGGTGCCTGCCGCCATTTTTGTTTGCCTACTTCAGACTCAAATCAAACATCAAATCGAACGGCGCGTGGAGACATTCCGGAAAATGCCGAACAACCGGGGATAAAATTAGGAAAATAATTGCAAGGCCGCACAAAAGTATGCAGACATTAGAGAAACAAAGATCATTATATGCAAGATTAGATCACAATTTAAACTCGGTTTATCAGAAATTGATATAAAAGGGGATACTAATCAATATTTTGGTCTCTGGATTAAAATTTCCAACTTGTTCAAGTATGAATTTCATTTAAAACCCATAAAAAAAACTTTTTTCAATATACTACAACCAAAATAACTTGTTTCATCAAGGAATTTTCAAACACCAGATTACTTTTTCTCAAAGATAAGTATCGAAATTGCTACGAATGGTGATGGCATAAAGAAATTCACAAGAAAGTATGTATATGGCAAGGATAACACCTTTGTATGGTCGGGAATTTATTTTATAAAAAAACATGTAAACTACACAATTTATATGGTAAAATTAACATTAGGGTAATGCTTCCCAAAGAAGCACACGTTCTCCCAGAATGCAGTCCTGCAGAATGGCTCGGTTCCAACTTGATTTAATCCAAAAAGATAGAAATATTCACATTATCATAGACTTGTCTTTCCCTAAAATTTCATCCCCTTCGTTGTCTTTCCTTTTCTCGTGCAAGTTCGGTTGCATAATCATACGGCGAAGTTCTCCTGTAAAATATATAAACAATTTAGACATCTATGTAATAAATTAAGTATTATGTAAATATGTAATTACAAACCTCAGATCCCTATTACAGAAAAAAGGGTATATAGAAAATGATAATCTATAAAACTATAGAACTTATTAGATGGAAAGGGATTATAAAAGAATCCAATAATTAAATAAACTAAAATTAAGACCATGCCTGGTGGAAAAATTTTTACAAGAAAATGCAATATTTCTACAACTGTAATTTTTTGTTAAAACATGTACTTTTTTTGTAAAAATGTACAAAGTTTAACAAAAAAATAGAAATAGATCATTTTTTCTTGTTTTTTTCACAGAAAACTGCAGGATTTTGCATTTTTTAATTTGGGTCTTTGACGTCATAAAAACTCTTTTAATTTTACGTAAATTATTGCAGAAAATTACAAATCTTTAAAAAAAAAAAAAAGATTTCATCAAAGTTGAAATATTGGAAAACTGTACTTAAAATTATATTGTAAATACTGGTACTTTATTGTAGAAATGTACAAATTTAAACAAAAAAATATACATTTTTACAAACAATACTTTTAGAATTCGCAACAACGTTTTGACTTTTACTTTACTGTCGAATTTTGTAGGACATGCAATATATGTATACGTTTCTACAAGAAACTACAGTTTTTAAAAAATATTACACTTTTGCCAACAACTTTTGCTTGTATAATAAATTACAGGTCAAGCAGCAATTTCAATTATGCAAAAATTTTGTATATTAAAATTTTACCTACATAACCACATCTATCAGACGTAATTTTAAATCAGGGATGTTATCTATTTATCGAAATAATTTCTACGTTAATTAATTCAGGCAAGGATATGCATTTTAATGAGAAAAAAACTTATTTGAAAGTGTGTATAAGTTTATTTTGCAAGATATTAACTTTCAGTGACACAGTCATCACTGTTCCATTAATAATAAAAGCGATGGATTTTATTAAATTATAATTATATCAATTGTTAGAAAAGCACCTAAATTCAATTCCGTATCGGATCAAGAGTGATTTTCTTTAAAATAATATCAAACTTATTAAAAATCGAAAATGTTAAAGATTCCGAAATAAAATTTTGAAGTTTTTTGAGGATTTTTTTTAAGATTGCTGGGAAAAATTAAAATGATTTTTTTTTCAAAAATTAATGTTCAGAGAAAATTTTAAAGGATTACAAAAAAATTATAATTAATAAATAACAATTGAAAAATTATGAATTTGGAAAAAATTCGAGGAAGTTTAAGATATATTTAGAAGTTTTGAAAAGATTCCAAAATAATTTAAAACTTGAAAAAATTTTAAAACATTTACAACAAAATGTAGATTTTTGAAGATTTCGAACAAAAATTTAGAAGCCTTTTAAGAATTTTGAAAGATTTCAAAAGAATAAAGGTTTTTTTATCAAAATTCCTAGAAAAATTAAAAATGATTTTTTCGTTGAACAATTAATTTAAAAAGAATATTTAAAAAGATTTTCAAAATTTTCAAAAAAGAATCAGGAAGATTCTCGCAAAAATCTTGCAGGATTTTTGAAAAATTGTACGAAAAATTCGAGTTCAAAGATAAATAACAAAATTTTCATTAGATTCCTGGAACATTTTTTAAAACAAATTTTTAAAAAAATATTTAAAAATATTTCAAAAGAAATTTTGATTTACAATGGCTTTTAAGGGTATGTGACACAGTCAAATACCTACATTACCGACCTCACTTTTTCAATTTTTCGAACGTACTTTACTTTACGTACTTTACGTACTTTATTCGAGGAGGAATTTCGCAAAAAATTATTTTCGAAAAAATTTAAACTGGGTGCATTTTTTGAACCTAAATACTTTTTTTATAAGTAAAATATCGGCTTCAAACTTTCAGAAATGCAAGAGCCGACAGTA
>CAKNYM010053729.1:0-54260 GCA_932195095.1 Andricus curvator | reverse complement strand
TTTTTCGCTTCCCTTGGTGGTTCGAGTTATCGAGGTTCGACTGTAGTTACATTTTCAACCCAAAAGATGAATTTTCTATTAAAAAGACAAATTTTCAACAAAATACATGAATTCCCAAATGGAAAAGATAATTCTTCGACAAAAAATAGTATAGTTAAAATGATAGAAAAAAAATGTTACCTAAAACCGATTAATTTTCAATAAAATAAAATAAATTTTCAGCGAAATAGTTCATTTTTCCACAAAACAGATGAATTTTTCATTAAAAAGATTAAATTTCTATCAAAAAGATAAACTTTCAGTCAAAAAAGATTAATTTTTAGCAAAATAAATACATTTTAAAACAAATATTTGAACTTTCAAAGGAATTTTGTGTCTGATAGTTAAATTTTCAGATTCAAGATTTAAAAATTGTAAAGAAACGCTTTTAAATAACGTGTTCAAATCAGAGAAAACACACAAAAAAGAAGTAAAACGTCCCGAGAGTAATGATATCTATGTACAAAAGCTTCATCTTAAAATACAGAAATGTTCAAACAAATAATTGAATTTTTAACTGGAGAAGACACAATTTCAACCAAACATGGAATAGTTAAATTTTCAGTAAAAAAATAAATATTAAACAAAAAAATCAATTTTGAACAAAATAGTTTAATTTTCAACTAAAAGAAGGGGGTTTCAACTAAAATGATGAATCATCAACCAAACAAATTAATTTTTAACCAAGTAGTTGAATTTGGAACAAAAAAAAATGAATTCTCAACGAAAAATATATTAGTTGATATTTTAATAATTTTTTTTTAAATTTAAGACAAAAACAGATGAATTTAACAAAAAAATACGAGTTTTCAACAAAATAGTTGAATTCCCATCCAAACCAGATTAAATTTCAACCAAACCGTTGTGATTTTGAACCCGGAAATATGCTATTTCTACCAAAATAAATGAATATTCAACCAAAAAGAATTCTTTTTGAACAAAATACATGCATTTTTAACAATATAATAAAATTAACTTCAACCTCAGTTCATGGAAAATTCCGGCCAGGTTGCCCATGGCCAGTTTTAAATGCCCTAACTATCTGGCATTCCCTGACTTGTAACAACCCTGTTACTTTTACAGAATGGGACTAAATGTTTCTTTTATGATATCCTTTATTGGTTATTCGCAGACATTTATCGAATAAAAAATGATACTCTTATTTTGTCGAACTTCTGTAAAAGTAATTCGAAAGTGAGTCTAGCTACTATTTTCTAATAACTAAAATAACGTGTTTTAAAGACGTTAAGTAGTTATTTTTTCCCTAAAACTAATTTTAAGGAAAAGATATCAGAGTATACTTGTTTTAGAAAACATACTTACACCTCCACACATGCCGGTTTGGCCCGCAGTTTTTCGACTGCCTTTTTCCCAAGGTTCTAGGTGAGATACTTTGTAATAAATTTCGTCGATAACTTCGTGGTAAGTTTTTAACTCGTAGAGGTTGACTTTGAAGTAATGGGACGACTGTATATTTGTTAAAATTAGAGGATTCAGGTTCATAGTCCTCTCGTTGCCCCATAGTGGCAAAATGTTTGACTTCTTTTCTTTTGGATTTGACTTTCGATCCTCCTCGCATCCACTGGAATTATTCCACGGCGAACCTATCCACATAAGGATTAATTTTATTTAAAAATATTATTATTTCAAAAATGTAAATATTTTTTTCGGCATTAAATTATCAACATTTCTGCATTTCTTTAAAAAATCGCAAGCCTGTAAACGAACCTCGCAATATCGTAGGCAGATATGCTTTATCTTACTTTTATCATGTTTACTTTTAATGCCATGTTCGCTTTAAAAAAAATATTTGTTGAGGATTTAGGCAAATATACTAGTTTTTCTATTTTATTTGTATGATTTTATTGATCTCTAACAGTTTGAGTACAAGAAATGTCAAAATTTATCAAATAATTTTCAACTCTAAAAGCAAAACGTAATTTATAAATAAATAATGAACGAATTTCACAGTTACGTATTGAATCCATTCCATACGTTTTAGTGTTTTTTTTTTTTGCCACTGGGCCTTTTTAATAATTCTGTACACAGCTTTGAGAAAGTCAATGATTTAAGAGCAACACAATGTTAAGGTAATTAATTAATAGGTTGGAGAAATAATCTACTTCTATTATTCAGTCCGTTGCCCTCTCATGTATATTAATTATTTTACCATGATATTATTACCTAACGGGTAGAGCAAACGTTTCGTCTAGCCTCATTTTAAAAGCGGACATAGTCACTCTGTTATTAATTTATACAGAAAATTCTAAAGCGTTCTCACGAAAATAAAAGTACATAATATTGATTATCAAACGATGCGGAATTTTCCACTGCAAATTGAATGTCGCGTTCACTGAACTTATACACAAATTAAAGACATATGCATACGGAAATATGTACAAAAATCTGCCATTTTTGGAGCAAAACTGCGAATTGGGGCACGTCAAATTACAGATAACACTTTTTCAAAAACACGACTTTATTTGAAGACCGTGTAAATTGAGAGACTCAAATCAGAAACTACTGTTGCGTTTTACTTCAGAAGTATATGACTACCATGAAATTCTCACAAATTAAGAATATTGCAGTTAAACTTCGACAGTCGACGTTGATTACTAAATTATAGGTTAGTTACGGAAGATGTCAGAAAAATAACGTAAAAAAACGTTTTCAAATCGGAGAAAACACATAAAAAACAAGTAAAACGTACCGAGAGTAATGATTTAAACTAAAAAACTTTCTATATGCTTACCATCAGCACCTTCCTCTTGAGCTTGCATTTTTCCGTGTTTTCGTTATCGCACTGCGGGCGAATACTCAACAAATTAAGACTCTCAATTAGAAAATAAATACGTACTTATAAGTAATTAGACACATTTTTCCGTTTTAAAGCAGCAAAGTAGGTAATTCTTCTAATGAATTCTAGGTTTTCTTAAAATTACCGTTTGCGACAAATATCAGAAAAACTGACGTCAATCCTTTTCCTTTGGTTCTTCTGTTTTTCTCAACATGAAATTCTGACGTGCGCATGCGCACAAATGTAACACATCCGGTTCGCGGCGAACTTCAAACGTTGGCCGATAGATAGACTAAGTGTCGATTTAAATTTGAAAATTTGGCGCTAAACGATATTGTTACAGCTTTTCAGACAATTATTTTTGTATATGACAATATGTACAGAAATTTCAATCAAGTTTACAAAAGAAAGGAAATCTAAAAAATCACAAACACAATTAGTTTTTAAGGAAAATCCGGATAATGCAACAAAATGGAAAAATGTTTGTTTTAATCTTTGTAAAATGTTTCTTAAATTTAGTATGGAATTGCGACTGACATAATAACTTTATTTATTTAGGATTATAGAGTACACAACTCTTATTGATTTTCAAATATTCTTTGCACAATCAAAATAAACTTTAAAGTTTATTCAATTTTTTAACAACAGTCATTCAGTTTGAAGCTTTCCAAATCTGGGTTTCAAGTATTTCTATTTGAACTGTTAAACATATCATTTTGGATTATTTTCAAATGAGAAAAATTTATGATTTTCATTCACCTTGAACTACACGAAGATTCATTTTGAAATATATTGGATTGTAAAGAAAATAGTTGAATTTTTAACTAAAGAGATTAATTTTCAACCCAAAGACGAATTTTTAAGAAAAGTGTTGAGTTTTCAAGTTAAAAAATCGAATGGTTTCAAAAACTGTTGACTATAAAACCCAACTGATTAATATTCAATAAAACAGTTAAATTAAAAATTACACTGGAACCTGGATTTCCGTAAACTGGATTTCTGCGTTCCTAGAATTGATGGCCTCCGCATTTTGGTGATGCGCGCAGCGGGGGCCCGAAAGACGGCGGTGCTCAGTCAAGCGTGACAAACAGCACGAGGGCCGCACTCTCAGTGAGTTAGTTGCATCAGGTTGCGTCATGCGTCTAAATCCAACAGAAATGGTTCACGCGACCCTGCCTATTCACGTTCGGAGTCCCTGGATTTGTGTCAAAAGCCATACTGCGGGCTATGCCCGAAACCGTGCACAAATCCAGGTTACAGAGTATAATAATTTTCAACCAAACGTTTGAAAACTATCCAGCAAACGAGACAAATTTTTAACAAAAATATTAAACTTCAACCGAATAGTTGAATCTTCGAGCCAAAAAGACGAATTATGTAAAAGACAGTTGAATTATCAACCTGAAAAGTGTCATTTTTTACAATAAAGATATTTTTCATCGAAAAAGGATAAATTTTCAAACAAATAGCTGAACTTTAAAAAATAATTTATGTTCAATCAAACAGTTGCATTTACAACCAAATAGCTGAAATTTAAATCAAAAGAGACGAATTTTCAACAAAATAGTTGAATTTTAAGCCAAAAAGAAAACTTTTTTAGAAGATAGTTGATTTATCAGCCTAAAAAGTTGAATTTTCAACGAATAGATCGTTTTCAATCAACAAAGATTAATTTTTAGTCAAATAGTTGAATTAAAAAAAAAATACTTTTCAACCAAATAGTTGCATTTACAACCAAATAATTTAAATTTTAATCAAAATACGTGAATAATAAATAAAATAGAAAATAATTTATTTTATTTGAAATTATTTATTTTATTTGAAATTATTTATTTCATTTGAAATAATTAATTTTTCAACAAAATCGTTCCCATTCAAGTGTAGAAATGCGAAAAAGGTAAAAAGGGGAAGTTTTTTGAAAAAAGGGGAAAAAGAGGAATTCCTTAAAAAAGAGGAAAAAGGGGAATATAGGAAATTGTGAGAAGTCTGTAATTTAATTTGAAATTAATCGCTTTTAAACGTTTTCGATTTAAAGATGTCCAACTGTTAATAAGGCTTGCAATTTGAAAAAATTAAAAGTTTATATAGGAGAGACCGGGGCGAGACGGAACACCGGGGTAAGGTGGGACACCCAATTTTCTAATAAGTTATATGCTTTTTAGTACTGACCTTTTTAGGAATAGGTAGAAGAACTGATACGGCAGTTCTCAAAAAAAAAAAAAAAAAAAATATTAAATAATACAAAAATAATACAGTAATGATGAAATTTTAGGAGGTGCATTCTGTCATTTTAAGGTGATTTGAAATGAAAATTAATTAATGACAATTTCAAAATATATATATTTTTTATAACGCTTGTTGTGAAGATTAATTATTGAAATTTGAATTTAATAACTGAGTTTTATGAAATTTTTTAAGACGATTGTTTAATATTCAGATATAAATGAAAAGTACAATGTTGGGACAGGAGGGGACATGCACTGGGGCGAGACGGGTCACACAACGTGGTATATATCTTATTTAAATGTATAAATAATACCTAAAGAGATGGCCAAGAAACCCGATAAATGCTGAAAGGTTGAATAATTCAAAGATGAAGTTCTATATATGTAATATGTATTATAAAATGTATAAGTGTATATAACTTTAGATATTTTATTTTTAGCATACGTATTTGTCAAGCTTTAATTTTTATTGAAATACACCGATTAGAAGAAAAAGTTTAATTTGTACGAATTTAAATTATTTCTTTTCCAGCCACGAAAGTGCTTATCCTTCTAAATATTGATTTTGCACGTGTTAATAGAAAAATGTGTTTGAAAATATTCAAACATATTTTCATAATTTTAATATCTTCGTGTAGACAAATGTTTTTTTTTATATTTCTGGAGTTCAGACATGGAGTACTGTATTGTTCCGTCATGAAATAAAGTAAATTTTTTGTCACTTTCAAAAAATGTTAGTGTTGATATCGGTTTATATGTATATATAAAAAAATATAAATAATATTACTCTCAAACAAAATAACATGACAAATCACTTTTTTTTAATTGAAAAATAATAAATAATTTAAATATCTCGTATCATCCCAGTGCGTATCCCGTTCCGCCCCAGGCCCGAATCGAGACGGCAAAAAATACTACTTTTTAATTTGAATTTCTTTATTCGTAATTAATTGATTTACCACATTTAATTCTTCAAGAAATTGATACATAAAGATTCACAGTATTTAAATAATAATTTACATTTTATATTACTTAACAACAGATGGCAAGTACTTTAATCAAAAAAAATAACGTGTCCCATCCGACCCCGCAGTCTCTCCTAATTAAAAAATTTCTAAGTATAAAACTTTATTGAGAAATTATTCAATTTTTTATGTTTTTAATTAAAATGGTACAATGTTTCCTAGTTTTAAATTTCATTTTTGAAAGTTTCATTGTGATAAAATTGAAACTAAAGTATAACGAACTTCTGAGAAAAACGAAAAAAGTCGATTAGTCACATTTTTCTTCAAAAAGATGCAAAAATTCGCATTTTTTCAAACGGAACTCTAAAAAATTTTTTTTTTAATTTGAAAAATGACAAAATAACTTTTTCAGCATGAGAAAGAAATTTTCTTTTCTAGGTTTGAGAAAATTCAAAAATTGGGATTTGACTGGGATAAAGGAATTTTTATATAGGTTGACTAATCAGTTGACTAAATTTAAAATGCTCAAGAACTCATTTGAATTTAGGTAGTTAAATTGAGATGTAAACAAATTTAAATAGTAGGGTTTTTTCGCAAGTTAAGATAAAATAATTTCTGAGCTACATTTTAAGCTGAAATTAAGTACATTGTGATTTTTCCCATCGCTTTGTTTAAGAGAAAAATTTTATTAAAAATTGCAACCGCCAAAACAAATTGGAATCACGTGACATGAAAGTTGACAGGGATTCTCAAATATTCAGGTCAAAGCGCGACTGGCTTTTTACCAAAATTTTGATAAAGAGTTTATGCCAAGTTATACAGAAGTCCTTCTCGGGGGTACGCTTTTTCAAATAATACATTTTTTTATGTCTAGTGGTTCTTCTCACGGAGGTCTCCGTGATTTTAGTGCATAAATTGAGTTTGTGAAAAAGTGTGGTTATGTCACCACGTTGACGTGTTTTTACAAAGTGTAGATTACTTTCATAATACTGTATTACCATAAAGATATTTTTGAGAGATTGCCGCTAATAACTTTCACAGAAAACTCTTTGAACAACAATCTATTTCTTAAAGCCCACGGTTGACTTTGATTATTTGAGAATCCCTCATATCTAATTATTTGAGAATCACTGATAGCTAAGCTGTGATTGGCGGAAAATCCGACCCCTCGACGTCACATGGGCCCTCCAATCGACATCGTTAGAGAAAATTCAAATTTCTACAATGAATTAAAAATAGTAAACAAAATTAAAAAAATGTTCTTTTGACTTATATGAAATACGTATTTTATGAAATATACGATATTTCGGTATTTCAGGATTGAAAAGTGTCAAGATTTTTAGAACTCTAGCCTCTAGTAAAGATATATCGCCTCTAGCCGGGGACGTATTTCTGCATTATCGACAGAGGCGTTTACTCGATGCCCGATTTGCAAGTGTGTAAAGTGTGTTTCAGTTCCCCAGCCCGGTTTTCTAGCTTCGCAGAAAGCGTAATCGACGAATCGGTCGTTTTTCGACGTTATTGTTATAAACGAACGCCGCGTTATTCGTTATGAAGTCAATCTCCCAGTTCTCTTATGTTTCGTCGTTGTTCTTGGTTAATCCGGGTCGTTGGAATTAGTGAGCAGGGCGAATCAGAAATTCAGATGCGTGCCAGGAGCACTCGTGCGAACACATGTTGTGGAATTCGTAAGTTGTCATTAGCAGGGCCTTTTTTTCAAGAGTGGAGCTGATTTTTCTCGTCAGGTTGGGCTTTCCGTGGCTCCCGGTCGTTCTCAGCTGCTGTGGTAAACACTCTTTTAGCGGATACCAATGTGCCTCTTTCTCGCGAATACTACCTTCAGAGATCTTCATGAATGTCCAGAACACTGTGACAGCCATGGATGTTGACTGTCCGATAGTTAGTCTTAAACGGTCCAGCAGTGCTCCTATGATTAACGAAATCAGTGCCACTATGTCTATTACCTCTCCGTCTACGTCTGCTCCAAGGTAATTGCATTTTTCCTGCCTCTCGATCAACCCCGCGACTTGTCAATTTCGCAATTGCTCGAGACCCAAGTTCCCACTATTTGCCTTTTCCTATCCTTTCCTATATGTGCCGACTCTATCCTGCAATTTATTTGTTTCACTCGACAATTCCACGATATTTCTCCTTCTATTGTCTTTTGACAATTTTTCACGAGCTTTCAGAGACTTTATAGTAAGTTATGTACTTTCTATTTTTAAGAAGCTGATCAACTTTGAGTGGATATCAAAACACTAGACCACTCAAGATGTAATTAGATTTACATATCAGTTTTAATTAAGGATTTGCTGCAGGGAATTTTTTTTAAAGGCTGGTGTTATACTTACGCTAACGTGAATTGATCTCCGGAAACTAAACCTACGCGAAGTTTCACATTTAAATTTTTTTAAATTGTACAATTTTACATTTAAATCTTTCATAGCTAAATAATTGTAAAATAGAAAAGGTTAAAATTGGAGTAATGCCATGTTAACAACATTCCAAATGATTTGGTTCTAATTCAAATAATTCAATATTGTACAGTTTTAAAAAGAAAGCCTTTTATTACTTGACCGGCTATAAATTCCGAGTCTCGAAATAAAGCTTTCAATTTGGGTGACTGCAGCTTTGTAACTGTATAATTTTGAATGTTTCTAGTTTGGAAATTTAATCATTTTAAGTTGTTAACGAAGTTTTAACGAACTGCCTACCGTTACGGAATTTTCCGTAAGACTAAGCTCCTTTCCAGCTTGTAGAGGGCTAACGTTACGGAAAATTCCATAATACTAGCCCTAGCGCTATACTTGATCGGTTAGTTTTACGGAAAATTCCGTGATACTAGTCAACGCTAAATTTTAACGTACATTTTTAGTTATATTTTTCTAAAAATTTCAAGTTCTTAGAAAAACCAAATTAAAACGCTTAAAAATTTGAAATCATTATAGTTAAACATTACAATTAAGTAATTTGTCGTATAAACAAATTTAGTTGAAAAAATTAATATTTCAATGATTAAAATTATATGCATGCTGACTGAAAATAACTAAAATATTGCAAAAATTTATATTTAGAATTTCAAATTTCAACCTTTTGTCAGTTCAAGTTTAAATTGTTCAAAATTGTACAATTTTAAATTAAAATCCTTTTTAGCTAAATATTTTTAAAATTGGAATAATGTCATGTAAACAAAATTCTAAATTGTTATGTTATAATTTAAATAATTCAAAATTATATAATTTTAAAAAGAAAGCCTTTACTCAAAATCGTACTTCAAGGTTAAATATTAGATAGGGGAGACCACCCTCCAGGAATTTAATGTAATTAATAGTTAAGACATGATACGTGGTAATATATTAAAATTAGAATGGATTATTTTACTTATATTTGTGCTTATAATTAATTATTATCTACTCTAGGATCATTATTTACTGTACGGTGGTCTCCCCTTTTAGGGTGTAAACGATTTTTTAACGGAAATGTTTAGTTATAATTTGCTAAAAATTTCAAGTGTTTGGAAAACCAAATTAAAACACTTAAAAATTTGAAACCACTAGAGTTAACCATTAGAATTAAGTCATTTATCCTATAAACCAATTCAGTTGAAAAAATGAGTATTTAAATTTTAAAAATTATATGCATGCTGACTGAAAATCACTGCAATATTGAAAAATTTTGGATTTAGAATTTAAACGTTCAAGATTTTGTCACCTCAAATTTAAATTGTAAAATTTTCAATTAAAATCCTTTACAGCTTAATCTTTTTAAAATTAGAATAATGTCATGTTAACAAAATGTAAAAATATTAGATTCTAATATAAATAATTCAAAATTATATAATTTTCTATTCTTTACATAAATTGTTCAGAATTAAATCATTTCCAATTAAAACCCTTAATAATTGAAAAAAAAAATCAATTGAAAACATTTAAACAAAAATTTTAATGAAACTTTATAAATGAGATATTTTCAAATTATCGCAGCGTTTAAAATTCAGGAATTAATCATTACTTTAAATTTGAATCACTCAGCCTTTAATTAAATTGTAGTAGTAAAAGTGTTTTTTGAGGTCCTCGAAATAAAGTGTTCAATTTGGGTAGCTTCTGCTTTCTAATTGTATAATTTTGAATGTTTTTCATTTGGAAATTTAGACGCTTTAAGTTGTAAATGAATTTTTAACGGAAATGTTTAGTTACATTTTGCTAAAAATTTCAAATTTTTGGAAAAATCAAATTACAGCGCTTTCAAATTTGAAACCATCATAGTTAACTGTACAAATGTTTAAAATACTTTCAAATTTAGCCGTGGTAAAATTTGAAGTCTATTTAAACCTATAACCTTCATATTTTTAATCCGATAAATTTTGAATCTTAAATTGAAAAAAACTTTTCGACGCTTCAGATTTTCGGAATCATCAAATGAACAACTTAAGTATTTGAAAATATCTAAATTAATCCTGTAAGGACATGTAATTTTATATGGTTGTATAAAATGTTAGAAAATTCGAATTTTAATCTTTCTGTTCGTCAAATTTCTAATAAAGTTAAGTTCTTCGCTTATGTATAGTTTTATGAAGTCGCTTCACGTTAGCGTAGGTTTAGCCTCTCAATTTTTAAATTCTTGTAACCTACTGTACCGGGTGTCCAACAGTCAGAGAAGTCAGGAAAGTCATAAATGTCAGGGAAATTAATTGGTCATGGAAAAATCGCGGAATATTTTTACAAATGTTTTTTTTATGATAGTTCGTGCATTGGTCAAAAAAGAAAATTAAGTCTTAAAAGTAACACAAATTGCTCATTTAGTATTTCATATTAATTTTGAGATCATTATTATAACACATGCTCATGTTTAACATAGTGTGATAGGAAATAATCTTCCAAAATAATGCAATTATCCTATACTTTCAGAAAATACGTAATCTGCAACAATTTAATTTAGGTATGACATTGTCAAACTGAAATTCAGGAAAATCTCCAGTTCATCGGGACGTTTTGTCAACAATTTTTATTTTAAATTAGAACATTCAAAATTGTATGCTTTCAAATTTAAATTGTTAAAAAATGAACCATTTACAATTTTACGCAGTATTGTTAAACATTTTTAGATCTAACTTTTTAATTTTGTTTGTATAAGTTTTTGTCCGCTTGGACGCTGTAATTGTCTAAGACTTGTTCACTTGTAGTGGCGGGGGGTGTATTTATCATTTTAAAGCTTTCTTCGCTCTCGAAATAATACCAACACTAATATTAATTTAAATACATCATTTTCTTTGTTTCAATATTTTTCTCAGGGGAAAATTGATGAACAAATGAAAAAAATTGTGGAGTGTGAAGTCTAAAATGTGTTATGTAAACTGGTTACATTTTTAGACGTATGCCACTTAAAAAAATATTCTAACTTGAAAATTTTCAATTTCGGATCCTGAAAATTTCAAGGCCTGCCGTGATGTAGAACTTTCAAGTTTTAAAAGTTTTACTAAAAGGGATAATGCAATCTAAAAATAATTTTTTTTCCATCCTTGTAAATAATGCAAAATAAATATTTGAAATCCAATTTTCTGTTATGCATATAATTTAAAATTAAACAAAAACATTTCCACAAGGAAAAAGAATACTGAGCTTTTTATATTTTTCTTGGAATTTTTTGTATTTTCAGGGATGCTGTATCAACATTTAATGTTTTCGCCAGTACGCCGCGCACAAGACGTTTTAGTACAAGTGTAAGAATTAATTTTTTTCTTCAGATACATTTTAAAGAATCGCTTTCATAGATTATGATATAAGCCATACTTCTTAGAGTTAAAAATTATCGTAGACTTATAATAAAAAAAGCTATTTTTATTCTAAATTTCAGCTGTTTTATTATGATCATTACTGGTCAATGTGAAGAGTTTCACAATCTGTGAAACTAAACTCTAATCTATCGGTCTCACCAGCCCATTGAAATTCAGATTTTTATTAACGTCATTTTTTTAGACAAGGAATTAGTTCTCATATTTGAAATATTTAATTGAATACTTGACATATTTTTACACCGAAATTTAAATCAATCATTTATTTATCTCTCATTTTAGAGTCCCGGCAGTATTCCTAGGTTAACTCCTCGCGTTAGTCAGTTAAGACAAGAAGAGTGTGTCGATGTTGCTGGACGAGAAGCAGCACATGAAAAAGAAATTCACAGTGCAATGCAAATCTCTCAATCATGGGAAGATTTGACTCTTGAGGCAGAGGGCTTGACTTTCAAAGAATCCGATTCACCGACACAGCAATTGAATAAGTCAGAAAAACAAATAACGAAAAGGGTATTCGATCCACTCAACTTGAATTTATCAGGCGGCGGGCCGCCATTGTGCTCGTCGCCTTCGCCAACGAGGTCAGGCCTTGGTCAACGTCAGTGTTATTCTCCAGGCATTCATATGGTCAACTGGAAAAATACTTTATCACCTAGTCCAACGAGGAAAGCTTTCGCTACGAGGTAATTTGATTCCTTCCTTCAGAATCAACTTCTTCAATGCCAATTATATCAAATTTTCAATTAGGGGGATTAATTATTAATAGTAATATGATTATTATTTTCAGGCGCAGCTTGAGCCCGATAGCAATTCGTCCCAGTTGCCTTGGTCCGGTAAAAAGGAAATTCGAACTGGACGATATCACCGATCAACATTTACAACCTCCAGCCAAAAGAACCTCTTCTTTAGTCATTTCAAATTCACCCAGGTAAAGTTAAATTTCAAACTTGGTTGTTGTATTTAAGAATGTTAATTCTTCATGAAGTTGATGATTTTTAGATTCAAAAAGGCGGATGATAAAATTTAATTATATATCAAAATGGACGCGTTGAGTTTTCGAAATTTAGGTAACTTGAAGTATTTGTTGTGTTGCTCAAAATGTATGAAGTCATAGAATTTACGCAAATGATAGATTTAGTATTTTGCTGTTTAACATGTTTTAATTTGGGCGATCATATCGAATTCGAGAAAATAATTTCTAAAAAACGTATACAAAATCTGCAAAATCAGGCTGTCATTTAAAAAAAGTAACTAATTGTAGGAAATTCATTGTATCAAATCATTACATATGGAAGGAATTAATGTAAAAATTAGACAAACTACAAAGGAACAATTTATTTTAGACATTAAAATCGCTTGAAATTTGGTTGGTCCCGTCATGAACAATCAAAAAGGGTATGAATCAACATTTTACATTTTTAATCACCTGAAGTATGGAAGCTTGAAATAGGAGAAATAGGTTTAAAAAATTCCTTCATGGCACAAACAGTTAACCATGATTGGCAAGATAATACTGTCGAAGAATTATGTAAAATATTCATTAATATCTTCGAATATTTAGACTATAAGGAACAGCAGAAAATTGAATTTATTCATATTTTAGAGAATATTTCAATAATAACGCAAAATAGAAAAAAGTGCCAAAGGACTTTTTTGTAGAACTTTTTAGGATTAATTTTGTTTTATCAACGTATATATTATATATTCACCATATTAGTACCATCTTGAAAAAAATTACCTAAAAAACGCCGGGGTTTTTGAGAAAAATGAGTTTGAACATTTTAAGATAAACCGAGAGATAAACGGCAGTCATTTCGTCAATTTTGAAAGGTTTGGAAATTTTCCGATGGATTTCAAAAGAGAATGGAAATATCTTTTAGAATCAAAAAGAAAATTTCAAATATCTATATTGATTTAGATACTTCAAAATTTCAAAAATGTAAAATTCTTTAAAAAACAACGTATTTCTTGCGGAAACAATTCTGTGATTTAAGCATGCACAGCCTGCCCAACTGGAAATTAATTCGGTCTTTTGAATCTCTTAAAATTCCTTGATACATTTGGAAATATTTTGGAAACCATTAAAATCGTTAGAAGTCTGTAGTAGTAATAAATAAAAATCCCTTGAAAATAAAATTAATTACATTTATTCCCTAAAATTCTCAAGAAACCCGTTGAAATCCCTTGCAATCTTGTACAATTCTGTGAAATTCCTTGAAATCTTTAGAAACCCTACTAAATTTTTTGACATCCCATGGCAATTTTAAAATCTCTTCAAATTCTTTGGAATCTTTTAAGGTAACTTAAAATCTTTGAAATCCTTGGAAATTTTGTATGTTCCCTCATATCCCTTGAAATTTTTGAAATCCGTAGAAATCTCTTGAAATAAAATTTAATTTATTCCCTAAAGTTCTCTAGAGATTCGTTGAAATCCCGTAGAATTCCTTGAAATCTTTGGAAATTGTAAAAATCCTTTCATATAAGTAGAAATCATTAAAAATAATCTGTTGGAAATTCAAAAAATTCCAGAAAAATTAAAAAAAAAATCTTCGGAATCACTAGAAATCCCTTCAAATTTAATCCCGTGATATCAGCGGAAATCCTACAAAATTCTTTGATATCCCTTGCATTTTTTTTTAGTTTCTTGAAATTCCTTGGAATTTGCTAAAATACTTTAAAATCCGTTGATATCCTTTGGAATCCCTTAAATTCCCATGATATATTTGGGAATCTTTGAAACCATTTGAAATCCCGTGAAGTTTTTATGAAGTCTGACGAAAAAATCCGTTGAAATTCTCTGGAATTCCTTGAAGTTCATTGAAATTCTTCGGTGTGTTTGAAATCTTTTAAGTCTTGTGGAACCCTATAAAATTCTTTGAAATCTGTGGAATCCTGCAAATCCCTTGAAATAATTTGAAATCCTACGTTAAAAAGATAAACAAATCATTCGTTTTTTGCATAAATTCTTTCAATATTTTAACATTATTTGTGGGTGTCCACATGAAAAGTGCCCTTATAGCCGGTTCTAGTTTAGGAGATATTCGCTTTTTTTAAGTCCGGGTCAAAGTTATTATTTTATTATTTGAGTGAGGGATGATACTAGGACCTATACTGAATCTATTGGCATTATATTCATGTCCTGAAAGCAACCGGAAGTAGGTATATTTCATATTCGAAGAAAAAGTATAATACGTGCGCTTATGGCGCTCTCCAACTTTAGATGATTTTTTCTCGAAAAGCGGTTTTTCGAAGTTTTATTTTCAAAAAAGTAACTCCATACCGACCATAGGGGCCCTGATCACGCGGACGCCGACATTTATTTCTGTACTTACTGATTTTCTTCTAATGATTTTTCTTGAATCGCGAAAAAATATGAGAAATTCATTACCGGAAAATCATTATAGGCCTATACTGAACTTTTTATAATATTTTTTCGTAAAGAAATTCTTATTCTTGAATGTATTGCTTATAAAATTATAAATGTCTGAATAATGTTATTTTCAGGTTAGATGCAATTGCAAGTCCACTTCCAGGGACCATAAGTTCTGTAGGAACCCCAGAATCCCTATCCAGTGCGGATTCCCCTAGCTTTTCCTTTCAACCTGTAGATAGTCCATCGCCGAGTCGAATTCTGACAAACGGAGATGACCCGATGTCTGACACCAACGAACAGACGAAGACATCAGACAACTCTCAGATAAATCAAAGTGGTCAGTGCAATTTTAGGTGAATAATGTGTTCAGCAAGGTCCCAAGAAACTAGTTGTCAGCAAAGGGAAAAGGATTCCAGGACTTCTTTGTAAATCATTGTGCTAACGTACCGATCAACTTCTATTCGCCAATTACTACTTGCCAATCTGTGCCACATTTATGGCGAACTAAACTATAAATCATTATTGATTTTGTTGCGTGTATACTTGAAACCTGTATGAACGTCTTGAGTAGCACTTAGACGAGATCTGTTTCGAAAAAGCGAATACCTAACCTCATTAATCAATCAAACGCTGAGAATATAAAACTGGGAATCCGAATTAAATTAATAATTGGAATCTCACCAGATTTATCCAGATACTGAAGCCGAATTCTAAAAAGCTGGATTTTTAGAGATAGGAGTAGCAATTTTTTAAACTGGACTGAATATTTAAAAATAGCCTTCGTATATTTTTCGAACGAGTCTGGGTTTCTGGAATCAGAAATCGACGGAGAAACTCACTAGTTTGTTGAATCACGAGCGTCATTAAAGTGCAAGATTGATAAGAAACGCTAGTGCGATATCGAAGCAGGTTTTCTTTTGTAACAAAAGCTCTCCTTGTTGAATTGGAAATTAGTAAACCTTGGGATTGTTGTTTTTTCTTTTTCACCAGCGACGTATTTACCGGCTAGTGCGCCCCCCCCCCCCCGAAGTTTCAACTGATTTGGCGCGAAATTTCTAAAGGACTTTTTGGCCATCATTGATATCTTTCTTTTTTCACCGGTAATATCACGAAAGAGGGAAAGATCAAAATTAAACGTGTCCCGTAATACGGGTCAATACCAAAGTACAAGTAGTATAATGCCATAAAATATTTCTAACTTTGTTTTCAATGCCATTGATAACGCTGTATTTATGAGTTTTTGTAAATAGAACGCCTTACCTTACTGAAGGTAATCTCTTGTTGGTATGTGATTTTAATTTGAGTTTGTCAGCGTAATAAATATTAAGAATATTGTGTAATATTATGATGTGGACCATCTGGATGACTGTGTTTATAGTTGCGAGTTCTAAGCTAATGATGGGGAGTTAATATTTTAATTTTATTGCTTCAGGGTAATCCAGCTCGGTGTAAATTTATATTCCATAACCGGGCATTCCTCGCTTATAACCGATCGCAGCAATTCAACTGTGATTATTTTCTTCGGAGGTCAGTCACACTTTTGTTCAAGAATATCAAGAAATAATTTTCTTGAATTCTTACTAAAGTCGTGTGATTAATCGATATTGCATAAATATCCGATTTTTCTCTACTAGAGAGTCGATTTTTAGGATTCCTTAGTGAGTGAAATCAAAGTCTCTAGTTCTAAGTGATCCCTGGTCAGAAATTGGCTAGACATTTTTTTTTAAGAAATAAGGTTGGTTCGTACAAATGTAGGAAAGAAAAGTAATTTCAAAATGGACTCTCTTGCAAGTAGAATATTAAAAAGTGATGGAAAAAATGTTGGAAAGACTAGCTCGAAACGATTTGTGGTATATTTAGTAGGATGTTTCGAAAAGAAATAAAATTGGAAATCACAAACAGCCTAATACTTAAAAGTTTCATTTTAGGTCCTTTATAACCTGTGTAAAATTTGAAATAGATTGATCATTATCAACTTCCACGGGGCAAAAATATGTTCAGAAAATTCGTGATTCTCAGAGTTTTACAAAAATCGATAATATGAATTTTTTAATCTATGTCCAAAAATTAAAATTCTTGTAAGGTTTCAATATTTTCAGTTTTTCTATGATAAAATGTCATTTTTATAAACCTCAAAAAATTATATGTCAGCAATTAAAATGGCCAGAACCCTGAATTAAATGAAGATTTATAAAATCGTAATTTTCAGAGTATTTCAAAAATCGCCAATATTATTTTTTTTTCGAAATCTACATGATATGACCAATTTTAAAAAAGGTTTTAAGATTTTTGGAAATCGGGAATATTATGTAGGTTAAGAAAACAAAATTAATATCAGTGATTTTTGCAAAACTCTGGGGATTAAACGTTTTTTAAACTTATTTCAGTCCCGCGTAAACTCAGGATGTTGATCGATCTATTTCAAATTTTACACAGGTTATAAGGGATCCAAAATTAAAATTTTCAGTGCTAGGCTGTTTTTCATTTCCAAGTTTTGTTTTCTACTTAACTTTATATTTAGCTTGTAGAAATAATATATTTCCCGGATTTAACTAGTGTTTCGAGTAATAAAAATGTAAGCATCGATGAAAGTAATGCATAAGTGGTTTTTTTATTATTTCTTCAAATATCATTGATTTTTTATTCCATTCACGAGATAAAACGTAGGTTTCAAAGATTCAAATCACTCATTTTTTTCTTAACTTTGAAAGCACTCGAAAATTTACAGTTTCTGAAAACAAAATTTTCCTTGATTAAATTTCATCATTTTTCAAAAAAAAGTTTACCACTCTTCTAATAAAAATACAGCATGACTATTTGTTGTAAGTTGCTTGCACGTTTATATCATTTACACAACTAACTGCCTGTTTTTTAAATTTCATTCGTCTCGATTTTTGTTTTTGATTTTCAACTAATCAATTCTATTATAGAAGATCAAAACGTGAAAATGGTAAAAATTCCTGGTATTTGCTAAATTATCTCGAGTAGTATCTGAGATTTGAAATTGAAAATAATCTCCTGTGATCCTAGCCAAAAGTCCTTCAAAATTACGTAGTATATATAAAAAATAACATTTCTGCATTATCTTGTTAACTTTTTATCAAGTAGCTCGACGAGCAAGGCAAGACTGGTTGAAGATAACAAAACGTATTGATTTGAAAAATTGGTTCTCTCTTGATGTCAAAGCGCGTTTTTATCTCCGATAAGAATGTGCAAAGATTTTATTATATAATCTCTGTAGCGCCTAATTCCTGGGCCTTCCCGAATTTACGAAATAACATTTGATGCTTCCTACTCCTAAGACTGAAATCGATGTTTTGATACTAAACATCTCTAAATTAAAATTATCTCTTCCGCAAGAAAAATGGGACTAAGATTCGTAGCGCTGAACATCGCGTTATTCTCTGTAAATAGAGTGGATTGAAAAATTCTCAGGTCTTCTACTTTTCACTAATTCGAACAAATTTAAGCGTGAGAATGTCGAAATTGAAGAGTTCACCAACCTACATTGGTGAGAAGTAGAAAGCTTGAGAATTTGTTTAATTGCTCTAAAATGTAAATTAATATTGTATATGTACATGCTATAGAAAACACATCTACTTCGTATTTGATAGCCTAATTGTAAGTACAAAGTCGAATTAGCAGTTTCGATTCTTGAAGAAGTGAAACTTTAAATAATAACTAATTAAAGTCTCGTGGTTGATAATGTAAAACTAATGACCAGCGAGTCAGTTGAAATCCTTGTATAAAGTAAAAGAAGGGAGTGTACATTATTTTTCGCAATTTGCGACAGTAAGTTAGGTTGAGTATGTGTATCCGAGTAGTGACAGTGTTTGTAAATCGTATATTATTATATAAATTGTAACAGTAAACCACTTATTATTCCCGAAGGCAAAATGTACGAAAGAACTGCTTACTAATAAAAGTAGTAAGTGTTTACGGTATTTAATATTTAAATATACGAGCGACATCTACTGCTTACGTTCTCTCGATAATAACCGTTACCATTCGATGTATTGAGACTTTGTACTTCGAATTGACGAACTAGAAATTGCAATTTGTATCAGAATACATTAAGCCAAAGATATGTATCGATCCTTTACTAACTGAAGAGTCACCAACGATAGAAATGTGCTAAACTAAATCAATCGACTTCCTTCTAAATCTTTTATACTTGCGTATCATTACAAATACTGGACTTTCTGGTTTGATTGTTAACATCTAAGCCACTGACCTGTCCGCCTGAATTATCAATTATAAAACTTTTTGCAATAAAAAGAGACTTGTGACTAATGTCTGGTATCCTCTTTTTCAGAGATGAATATTTTGATGTTCAACTATTTTACTGTAATAATCATTTATTCTAAAGTGAGCATCAAAGATTTCACAAAGACAGGGTGGCCGTAAATCAAGGAAAAGTCAAAGAATTGTATTGCTTAGGGGAAAAAGTCTTGCAAAAGTCAGGAGAACTATCAAGGATAATAAATTTGAAATTTTTTTATTTTAATTTGAAATTGTTTCATTCCATGTATGAAAGATTCTATGTTAAAAATGTTACAAGATTAATATTCTGGTCTTTGAATATTGGTAAGAAAAAATGAAAAATTAGGGAATTTCGAAAATGAAATTTTGCGGCCACCCTGATATAATATTCTTCTTGATAATTTATTTACCTTATATTTGTGTTTCTTTTTTTCCAGGTGACTTATATTTTTGGTTAAAAATTGAATTATTTGGTTAAATATTCAACAATTTTATTAAAAATTCATCTTTTTTGGTTACATATTCAGCTGTTTTGTTGAAAATTCTTCTTTTGGGGTTAAAAACTAATCTGTTTTAGTTGAAATTTAATAATTTTTGGATGAAAGTACAACTGTTTGGTTGATAATTAAACTATTTTTTGGTAAATTCATCTTTTTAGCGGAATTCATCGTTTTTTATTTAAAATTAAAATCTGTTTTGGTTGAAATATCTACTATTACTTTATTTGTTGAAAATTTATCTTTTTTTTTGTTGTTGAAGATTCATCATTTTAGTAGAAAATTAATTTTTCTAACTGAAAATTCAACTGATCCTGTATTAAGATTCATTTTTTCAGGATTAAATTCATCTCTTTGGTTGAAAGTATAACTATGTGGTTGAAAATTGACATTTTTTAATTGAAAATTCAACTACTTGGCTAAAAGTTGAACTACTTTGTTAAAAATTGTGATTGTTGAAGGTTCATTCCTTTGGTTGAAAATTCGTTTTTTTTTTTATTTCAAATAATTTTTTTAGCTGAAAATGTAACGTTTCTATTTTTGTTTAACCCTTGAACGACCACTGTTGCAGCTGAGCAACGTTCTCTATTTTCGAATTTTCCTAATTTTCAGGTGACAAACTTAGAATTCTGCAAAATAAATACGTGCATTAGATCGAAGTGGACTATTCCGCATCTCGTGAGGTGGTTATGAGTTATCGTATACTCAATAGAAACTGAGAAAATTATAAATATTGAAAAAAAATTTTTTTGCAAAAATCGATCAAAAAATGACCATACATTATTCCTGAATTTTTATTCAATGGGATCAAGGCTTGGTCCTTAAAGGGTTAAAAACTGATCTTTTTACATAATTTGAAAATTCGTTTTTGCTTGAAAATGCAACTATTTCTGTTTGAAGTTTAAACTTTTTTGATTAAAAATTAGACCATTTGGTTGAAAATCCAACTATTTTGTTGAAAATTCATCCTTTTGCATTGAAAATTCATCTTTTGTAGTAGGCCATTTTTTTATTTCAATTTGAAATTGTTTTCTTCCGTTTATAAAAGATTCTTTGTTAAAAATGTCACAGGGCTAGTCTTGGAATAATAATTGTCAGGGAAAATGAAAAATTGGTTAAGCAGAAATCAGGGAATTTTGCAAATGAAGTTTGCGGTCACCCTGAGAGAGTTTGAAGATTTCACAAAAAATTTAAAGATTTCAGAAATAGTTCAAAGGTTGAATAGATTTTAGAAATATTTAAAAGAATTCACAAAAACATATGGCAAATGTCCCAGTAATCGTGAAACTTGGTTATAATTTGAATATATAATTCAAAGATATGTTGAAAGTAACATTTAATGGTAAAACCCATTTATTTATAGCATTTTACAGTATCAAATGTAATTTAAATGCATTCAGATTAAATAAAAAGCAAGAAAAATGGTTTCAAAAGAGTTAAGAAGATTTCGAATAGTCACCAAAGTTTTTAAAATATTTTAAAAGTTCTCACAAAGATTTCACGAAGGCTTGTACCTTAATTTGTAGTTGTAAAAATCATATTCCCTTCGAAAAATTAAAATGTTAGTAATTAAAGGTAAATTATTGTTTGGATTAAAAAAGAAATTCATGTATGATGAAGGCAATTATTATTTAAATATGTACAAATTTGCAGAAAAAAGTGAATAACACTAAGAGAGATTAGAGTTTCATTTTCTTAGCAGCGCTCTCTTCTTCGCTGTCGCTGTCTTCACTTTCTGAAACGCTTTCCTTGTGGTCAGATTTGATTGTAAAAACTGTCCTTCCACAAATTCTCCCTTCTGTAAGTTTAATTATAGATTATATTAATAAAAATAATTTTCTTCAATCTATATTGGATTAAATTTTAAGAACTTACGTGATTTTAAGATGAGTTGTCTACATTGCCACAGTATCGAAGCTTTTGCTCTCACTTCGTTTAAGCCTAGAACCGATCCTCTAAAGTAATTTTGGTTAAGGATTATAATTATGGAGCTCTATAGGTACATTTAATTAAAATACTAGAGGTTTTTTTTTAATCTGACATTATTTTTAAAAGGATACAATGTTACTATGTCGTAGGGATTCCGGATCAGATTTGCGTCATTAGCTCCACTGGATATTATTACGTTCTACAAAATCACAATTTTTTAGATTTTCGTATTCTGATATGGATTTAAAATTCAGAACCAGTTATTATTATTTCATTTAGATACCTTACTCTTTCCAAACGTATAAAATAAGTGAGCAAAATGAATAGCAAATTTCCGGGTGGCAGATTGAATAACTTCTGCATATTTAATTTCAAAATGTACTCCTCTCTCTATAGCTTGTGTATACAATTTTCTAGTAAATTTCCATCCAGAATTAGTTGGGTTCAGAGTAATTAAATCAGCATTCAGTTGAGAACAAGCGTGCTATGAAAAATATAACGAACAAACATTACTTTGAGGTTTAAATTAATTTAGATTTTATTTTAATAAAGTTTGACTTACTAGAAAAGCATTCTTATTTTTTGGCAATACTGCAAATATGTTGTATTTTTGTAATAGTGAAGACTGAGTCTGAAATAAAGAAATGATTGATTTATTAATAATTCATTCGAATTTAAGTTCAGTTCTCATGTAGAATACAATATTTCCATAACCAATGAAGAAACTTACCAGGCTATGTGTACGGACGGGGTCAGAAAACGAAAATGTAATTCTAGTCAAGATTTTAAGCTTTCCTTTGAACTCGTCGATTAAATCTTCTATTTCTACAGGAGTTGGTAAATTACAAACAACCGGTTCGCTTGCACTTCCTTTCTTCTTTTTCTTCTTTTCTGATTCGAAAATATTCTCGTCAATATTTTGGTTTATTGCTACAGTTTCATATCCCACTGGAAAAATAGGTAGTTTATTGATATTAATTAAAGCGAATATATTAAGTCAAATTGTGAAATACTTCAGAATCAAATACAAGGACGGAATTTAAATTCAAAAGAGGCGGATTTTTTATTTCTACAATTCCGTAATTTTTCATTTTCCCTGAACGTTATAAATTTTTTTGTTTTAAGTACAAAGCAACCGTACAACTAAGAGATCAATCATGTTGGTGCAAAAAAAAATTGTTCCTAAATTTATTTTTAACACTTTTAGTGACAACAGTCACACCGAAATTTATAAGGGGTCATCGAAATTCAAACCAAGAAAAGAAGAATTTTAAACAAAATAAATAAATTTTAAACTAAAAAAGATACATTTTCTACTAAAAATAGAATAGTTGAATTTTCAGCCGAAGAAATGAATTTTCAACCAAAAAGATGAAGTTTCAACTAATGAGATTACTTTTCTACCAAAAAATACGACTTTTTAAAACAATACATGAATTTTCAACCAACTAGTGTACTTTTCAACTTAAAATAAAATAGGTAAATTTTTTGTGAAAAATATTAATTTTCAACCAAGAAGATTAAATTTGTATCAAAAAGACGATTTTTAAACCAAGTAGTGGAATTTTCAACTAAAAAAGATAACTTTTCAACAAAAAATTGGAGTTAAATTTTGAGTTAATAAATTAAGTTTCGATGAAAAAAAAGAATTTTTATCAAAATAGTTAAATTTTCAACCAAAAACATCAATTTTCGACCAAGAAGATTATTGTTCTACAAAAAAAAAATAATTTTGAATAATACATGAATTTTCAACCAAATAGTTGATTGTTTAACAAAAATATGGATTTTCAACAAAAAATGAAATAATTATGTTTTTAATCAAAACAAAATAATTTTCAATGAAATTTCTTAAAATAAAATACATGTATTTTCGACCGAAAATGGAAGAATTAAATTTTCAGTTAAAACAATCTTCAATCAACAAACAAGAAATTTTCAACAAATAGTTAAATTTTCAACCAAAGTGACGAATCTTCGATAAAAAAAATTAAATCTTAACAAGAAGTATTATAAGTGATGATTTCACCGAAAATATTTTGATTTTCAATAAAAAACAGTTTACTGAAATAAAAAACAACGAATTTTCGACAAAATAAATGAATTTGCAACTAAAAAAGATAAATTTCCAAGCAAAAATGAAATAGTTAAATTAAAAAATTTTTAAATTAGTTTTAAATTTAAGAAATGAATTTTCTATAAAATAGTTCAATTTTCAACAAAATACATGCATTTTTTAAGCATTTTTTTTTATGCATTTTTTAAGCAACAACAAAATTAATTCTTAACAAAGTAGTTCCACTGTCAACTAAGTAGTTAAATTTTCAACCCTAAAAGATGAATTCTCAACGAAAAATGTAATAATTATTGATAATTATTATTTAAACTAAAATATATTGTAATTTCAAATAAAAAACAGTTCAATTCAACCAAAAAATATGAATTTTTATCAAAAACATATGGATTGTCAATAAAAAATGAAATAATCATAGTTTCAATTAACAAATAATAATTTTCAATAAAATTTTAAAAATAAAATACATGTATTTTCAAATAAAAATGAAAGAATTAAATTTTGAGTTAAAACAATTTTCAACCACGAAAAAAAGGAATTTTCAACAAAATAGTTAAATTTTCAACCTAAGTGATGAATCTTCGATACAAAAAATGAATTCTCAACAAAAAGTGCAATAGTTCAATAGTGCAATAGAATAGATCAATTTTCAGTTAGCAAAATAAATTAAAAAAAAAAAAGAATTTTCAACTGCAGGAGATAATTTAAAAAAAAAAAGATTTTGGAACTATAAGATGTTGAATCAACCAAAAAAAATAAATTTTTAACAAAGTGGTTCCACTTTCCAACTAAGTAGTTAAATTTTCAACCAAAGAAGATGAATTCTGAACGAGAACTGTAAGAATATATATTTCAACTAAAAAACAGCCTAATTTTAAACTAAAAACAGTTAAATTGAACCAAAAAAGAGGAATTTTTAACAAAATAGTTGAATTTCCAACAAAATAATAAAAATAACTTCAACTTCAGTTTATCGAAAATTCCCTGACTGTCAGGTTTTCCCTGATATTCCCTGACCAGCTTTAAAGTCCCCGACTTTCTGGAATTCCCTGTCCTGTAGCAACTCTATTGCATTACAAAATGTTATATCTACTTACTGGAATGAACTTTTGACAGAAGTTCACGTAGACGTTTCTTGTCACCTTCGACATAATTAAGACAAAGGTCACAAAACCCATAATTGGCCGTCATAATTCTTCAATTGTTTCATTAAATCACATTCGCTCCAAGAATACAATGAACGCAATCAATGTTTTATAATAAATTATGAATAAAAACGTTAAATACCATTATAAACATAACCTACAAAGTCTCAGAAATACGTTTTTTTCATAGAACTACAATCTTATTCTGCACAAGCCTTAATAAAAATGGTCCAAAGTGTTCCTTATTTTTAGTAACCCACTTTTGTTGCAGATTTTGTAATAAAATAACAATTTGTAACCAATTTTAAATCAATTTAAAATTTGAAAACCCCATATAAACAAACCCCACCACGTGTATGTACAAACGCAAGGTGCATTTTCAACACAAGAACCAATGAAATAAAAATTGTCCAGATCTTGAGCGAATCAAAAGGCTCTATTGTAATAACAGATATCTACTAAACCAATTGCAATGGACAATTTTTGTATTTTTTTCTCTATTGAAAATAGCCTGTGGATGAATATTATGGTGCATTTACACAAGAAATGGAAAACCCTTCCATTGTGTTTGTGATACACCCCTGATTAAATATCGAAGTCCTCCAAGAAGAACACTAACAAGGCAACAACTGTCAAATGACAATTGCGTTGATAAAATTACGGTATCGCAGGTGAAAACGGTGAAATGACAGCGGAAATCAAACCCGTTCCGGGAGTTAATCATGATAAGTTCAGCACGAATCGAAAACCCATCCTCCTTTCGAAATTAGAAGGCTGCAATGATGACGTTAATGCGGCGATTATCATACCGCGGGAAGACGGTGTCATCAGTGTTTGCGATGACAGGTATTGTTTTTTTTTTATAATAAAAGTGAAACCAAATTTTCCGGCCTTCAATATTTTGAAAAATAAATCTAAAATTTTACCCTAGCACATAAGACTTCACTACACTCCATTATTCTACTGCGTGTCAAAAATTTGCCTTTTGATTTCCTTATAAAGGCGTATTCCTCGTCCTTTTGACACTCTCGTTTAATAAATATTTGACACATTGCATTCAAATAAAGATATTCATTTGCCATTAAGTTATTTTCATCCCTGGGATCTACTTTCTAAAATTTTCCTATCGAGTGTTCAAATGAAAAATAATCTTAAAAACGAGAGTACTTTGGACGACGGTATCTTTTTCGTTCAAAATTGATCATTTTAAAATTAGAAATCGAGTAATAAAAGTTAGGCTTGTTTTTTGTTTGAAAATAATTGCATGAGCTTTTTAATTTTAAGTAAAATTATCATTGGAAAGTAATCTTATTGTTACACATTTTGAACGTGCAGTTTTTTGAATTTCTGATCATCAATAATGGATTCCTTGGGACGACATATAATTATTTAACTTTCTATATTTACGAGCACTGCATTGTTTCAACAGTGCAAGCAATGTATGACGGAATTGGTTATATAGTATGTAATCTGATAAACTTGTTATTGGATTTCATTTCTTAGTCTACAGCACCTGTTACTCAGCGACTGACAGAAAAATTCTCAAACGTAAATTTTTAAGCAGCTGACCTTTCTGTGGATATCAAATTCTGTGAACTTTTTTATTTATCCTATTTCGTCATATGAAAAATTCGAAACCCTCCAACGAAACTATATAATGTACAGGATTTTTTTTTTGATTAACCCAGTCATCATAGGCTGTCACCTATTCACTTCGCAAAAAATTTTCATGGTTAATCAAATTTAAAAATTCCAAGTCTTACAGCTGAACATTTGTCCATTTAAAATAATAGAAACTGAACTGCAAATTAAAGCTATTAACGTGGAACTCTTGAATTTTAACTTTTAAAATTGAAATTTAAAAATGTTTTAATTCAAATTTTTTTTTACACGTATACAATTAAAGCTATTAAACTCTTTTCAATTTAACAATTTCGAATTAAATGCAGTCAAATTGCATTTTTTTAAATTTAATAAATTGTACAGATTAAAGATTCAGATTCAGTTTAAAATATATAAATCCACATCATCATTTTCAATGCTCTAAATTCAAGAATGAATCAATAAATGTGTAGATTTTCAAAATTGCCCTCCACAGTTCTTAAAAAACTTCTACATTTTTAGTTCGAAATCTACAAAAATCTACCTTTTTTTTAATTATTTGAAATTGTTATTTATACATAAAAATTCAACACTTTCACTTACAAATTAGATATTTTTTAAATAGGACAATTAGAATTGCTACGTTCAAAGTTTAAATGCAGCTTTTTGAAATTTTAACGATTCAAGGCGTTGTATTTGAAATAATTCAGTTATTCAAATTGTTTAGTTTTGAATATTGGATTTATAATTACTCGTTTTTAATGAACAGTAAAATATTGCTAAATATCCAATAATTGTTCTTTTTCTTCATTAAACAATTTTAAATTTAATGGGTTGAAAAAAGAATATTTTAGACTGAAACAATATTTGAATAGAATGTTAAATTTAATAAAAGCCTTTAATTATGAATCTATTGATTTGAAGTTATTTAAAAATTGAAAATAGTTCATAAAGTTTTAATCGGACGTTTTCATTTGTTTAACCTCTAAGGCTTTCAAATAGAATCAGTTCATTTTTTAACGTTAAAATCTATAAATTCTTTAATTTTGAACGGATTCAGCATCGTCTTTTAAAATAAAATATTGTCCACTTTTTAATCATTATTAATGTACAGTTACATTTTAAAACTCATTAAATTATCTATGTTTGCAGTTGGTCAACTAAAAATATTTTTGATCAAAAGTTTTTAAAGTTTTTAAAGTGAAAGATTTTAAAATCACGCATTGTAAACTGAATTACATCAAAATTTTGAACTTTACATTAAAAAAAAAAATTGAAATCGAACGCATTTAAATTTATAAATAATTTCTGGGGAAAAAGAAAGGGTAGAAATATTCTTTTAAATTGCATTACATCATCATGTGATATGAAATTTGTGATATTTCAAGTGATTGGATAGATTTTTCTTCTAAAAATTTGTATAATTCCCGGTCAAAAATAAATTTACTGTCTTCCCTGTTTTCCCCCATCTCCCAAAATTCCCGGTTGTTGAATTTGTCACTCATTTCACTTATTTTGGAAAATTTACCTCTTTTCGATTGACAAAGTAAAATTTTATTTCCAATTTTAACCTAAAAAACCTTGTGAGACCGTATTCATTTTAATTCAGTTCGCGGTTCATGCTTGTGTCGAATTTGACTAATTTAATACAAATTTTTTTCCTAAAGTTTTGAATATTTAAATTTTATGACGAATGACGCAACCTACCAAAAAGTGTTATCGATCTTTAAAGAAATATAACTTTTCCATCTTGCATTAAAGAACATTTTTTGTTCTCTTTCTAAATCCGGCGGAAAAATCTCTCAACAAATTCAAAATAAACAAAATGGTGATGATTTTTCTGAAATTTTGAAAAGATAATTTATTCAAAAACCCTAGCAGTTTTCAATTCTCGATTTTTTCTTTAAGGTTCTAAAAATAAATCTCTTGGGACTTTTTTTTAACGCGTTATATTCCAAACTGTTACTCAAATATAAGCAAAACCAGTTCAAATAGTATTCTTTCAAAATAATAATTTTCATTCTGTCGTTAAAAAAAAACCGTTACTTAAATTTTTTTCCTGAAAGACTATTTTCGAAGATAATGAAAAAAAATGTTTAACTTATGCTCAATTTGTCTTAATTGATTTTTATCACTATTCTCTTAGAAAAATATCTTATCGACCATAGAATAGCGTCATAAAATCGTACTATGTTGAAAAAGTGCAATTTTATCCTGTATCATTCATATTTGAGTACAAAATTTTTTAAATAAGCGAGATAGAGATAAGCAGAAGATAAGCGTCAACAGACTATTTTTTAGGTCTTTTTAAGATGAATGATCTTGTTCTTTTGACTGTTGTCGTAAGTTCTGTCGTTTTTGTATAAAAACATGGATTTTCGTGTTTTTGAAGAAGAAGATTAATGCAGAAAGAATAAATTAGAATGAAGAACAAAAAGTTAAATACCTGCATTACTTTAAATATCACGACATTTTAAAGAATCTACGTCATCAGCTTTAGGTGTTAAAATACTCTTAACTTTGTTAAAACAAAACTTCTGCCGGATGCAGAAAGACATCTAAAAGTTATCATTTTTTTATCAGTGCGGTAAAATACGTGTCGTTTCATTTCCTTTGAAAAGATTCGGTAGAAATTTTTCATAAATATTGGATCATTATAGTGTGACGTGTTCAAAAAATAAAAAGATGTTAAAAGCATTGTTTTACATATTTATTTAACTTATGCAAATTTTTTTTGTCACATTTTTTAGAACAAAATGTACGTTTTCACCTTTTTCAGGGAAAATAGATACTATCATGACTGTTAGCCTTTTTAAAATTTTGGAGTCTATAATTTAGATTGCAATTTTTTTATTTAATCAGGGTTGCTGCAAGACTCGGAAGACCTGGAAAAGTAATTGAATTTTGCAAAACTTTTGGAAAACCTCGAAGTCATGGAAATTTGAAAAAAAAACGGAATTTTTTTATTTTGACCTATTTCAAACTCGTAACAGTTATTTTAGTACTTTATGGCGAATTTTTAATTTGCGAATTTATACGGATGGATTTTTTTACTAATAAAAAAAACATAATTCCAGATTTAAAAAAAATTTTATAATAATATTAGCGAAAATTGTTTAGAATTCAATCATTATTGAAAATACCTCTACATTTTGCATTGATTAATAATGGTACAAGAAATTGTTGGTAAATTAGTCTGCGATCGGTAGAGTGTGTTGAAGTTGAATGTAATTCTTTGGATTTTTCAAAAAGTGGGCCTGGGATTTTGTTCAAAAGTAGACCTGGTAAACTTGGAAGTCATTTTTTAAACCTGACTTCTGTAACAACCTTGTTAATGTTTCCATCATCACAAAAAATTTCGAACGTTTCATCTCCTCTTGACATTATTCAATTTTAAATTCTTCAATCTTTAGAGGCTTTCAATTTAAAATTAATTATAGATTTGCTACTAAAAATTCTTCAATGAAATATGTTTGAACTTTTAAGGACATTTAGTTGAAAATCGTTAAAAGATTTTGCTGGTCTGAATTGATAAAAATTCTCATTCATAACTTAAATTACATAATTGTCTTGTTTTTATAGAACTGTCAGAGTATGGTTGAAACGCGATTCCGGTCAATACTGGCCAAGTGTCTGTCAATATATGACGGCAGGGGCTACATCGATGGATTATTGTGCAGAGACCAGGCAATTATTTGTAGGCTTAGAAAACGGTTGCATAAATGTGAGTAACTATATTATTTATATAATTCTGTGGTCATTATTACTTAACATACAATCAGAAATAAAAGATTTATCTGGTTTTTTGTGTATGTTATAGGAGTATATAATAGAAGCGGATTATAATCGAATGACTGGCATGAAAGAAGTCCTCGTTCATCAGGGTCGCGTAACCGGAATTATATTTGCTGCAAGTACCGAATGGATCCTTAGCATCGGACGAGATAAAGCTTTCCATCTTCATTGTTCAGCAACAGGACGAAAACTAGGATCGTACCAAACAGATGCTTGGTACACTGCAATACAGTATCCTTTTTTGGAATTTACTTTTAAGGGTACCGGAAAAAATTATATTTTTATTAATTATTTTGTCTTGAACAATTTTTAAATTAAAATATAAAATTAATATTAATACAAATTTTTTGTAATCCATAGTATCTTTTATCTGAAATAATAGAGAAGAAAAGTAAGGACAATATTTTTTGATAACTGATGAAAATTGATATCTTATCTTAAAAATTAATATATAAAATATTTTTGTACAACATATAGGCAATCAATCGTTTCATTCTGGTTTAAAAATACCAATTACCGACGAAAAACACTGACATAACCTAAAGTTGTACCAAATTTTATGCTAAATTTTTGAAGTCAAATGATTTTTTTTTTAAATAAACGATTTCTAGTGATACGCTAAAATAACCTATTATTGTGCAAATATTGTAAATATTGTAAATATTCTTTGAAGTCTAATAATTTTTTTTTATTAACAGTAACATTTTTAATCAAAAAACGCTAACATGGCATATAACAAAAAATTGTTTAAGATTGTAAATCTTGTTTAAAACTTAATGTTTTTTATTCATATTAACCGATTTCAAACGAAAAATGTTAACGCAACGTAACATTGTTCAAAAAACGCGAACATAACCTAAAATTGTTCAAACCTTTTTTATCTTTGAAACCAATGCTTTTTTTATTAAAATTACCGATTTACGATATAAAACGCAAACAAATTATACAACAATTTCGAACTTAATAACTGAATGATAATCTGAAAAACATTAATATAACATTTTAAAAAATGGTTCCAAATTGTAAATCTTATTTGAAATTTAATGGAAATCGTTGAAATCTAATGATTTTTTTACTAAAAATGTCGATTTCCGGTGTAAAACTCCAATATAACGTAACATTGTTAAAAAGCTGTGAGACTTCTGTAAAATGTTTGAAATATATATATTTTTTTATTACAAACTTCAATTTCCAATGAACAGCACAAAAATAATCCAAAATCGTTAAAAGGTTATAAATCTTGTTCTATTTATAATGATGTTTGTTTAAAAATACCAATTTCAATGAAAAACAACGTAACTTCAAATTTTGCAAAAATTATGAAACTTGTCTAAAATCTAAGGATTTTTCAATAAAAATGTGAATTTCTGATAAAAAACACTAATAAGATTCGTAATTGTTCAAGCTTGTAAATTTTATTATTTCAAACAAACATCATTGGATTTAAATTGAATGATTTTGGTTTAAAAATGTAAATTTCCGATAAAAAAACGTAAAAAAACGAAAAACGTAAATTTCTGAAAATTTGTATGCTTTAAAATCTACACTGGAACTTGGAATTATGACGGGTCTCGGGGGTTGCTCACCGTGGCCTTGGCGTAAACCCAGGTAGTTCAAACGCATGGTAACGCATGACTGAACCAGAAATGTAAACAGCCTCTTTCTCGGCTCCGCTGCGTCTCTCCTCACCGCTGCATCAATTCTCGGAAGGACATAAACTCGGACGCCTTAATTCCAAGATCCAGTGTAATTTTTTTTTAAATCTGTGTTTTAAATTGTTGAAATTGTTAGTCTTCGAAACTTCATGATTTTTTGTTAAAATTCTTTTTAAAAAATACTTAATCCCAGCGAAAAAATACGAACATGAAAACATGTAGAACCTTTCCAATAATTTATTGGATAATTTGAAAGTTTTATTTTAACCGCGCAAGTGTATTTAAAAAGCACAAATGTTTCTCAATTCGCGTAAGGTTTTTTTTTAGGATTTTTCTTTTAAAAGGGATTATTTGTAGATATAATTTTCAAAATTTCAAATTTAAGATATAAAACATCTTCAAGTAATGAAAGTCAATCAGATTTTCAACAACAATGATTGCGAGATTTTCAAGACATATCGTTATATCACTTTTTTTTTAAATGGGTTAAAATATAAAATTGTTTACAGTTTCTGGATTTTTCTCAAATCTTAAATTATTATCCTCTTGCAATTCCTCATACCACACATTATTTTCTTTGTGAAGAAAATATTTCAGAACAAAATTGGGAACAGCACTATAAATCCTCTAAAGTCTCTAAAATCTTAAAATTGCCAAAACAGAAAGTTTCAACCTTAACTTGAGCAGATTCGACGCTCAATCAAAACACGCCTTCGTCGGAGATTACTCCGGTCAAATAAATATGTTGAAGCTCGATGAAACTGGTGTCACTTTTATCACAACTTTGAAAGCTCATACTGGTAGCATTCGATCTTTGGCGTGGGATTCAGAAAAACAGCTTCTATTTTCCGGAAGTTTCGACCAAAATATTGTTGTCTGGGACATTGGAGGCAGACAAGGAACTGCCTATGAGTTGCAAGGCCATCAGTAAGTTTTTTTTTTAGATGAAAAACTAAACGCATCTTTTCTTAATAAAGTAAAATTACAACACGTGAGAGAAATTTTTAATATTAATTATTTTCAGCAATAAGGTAACGGCTCTTTGCTACGCTGGTGCTGAAAGAACATTGTTGTCTGGAGGAGAAGATGGCGTAATCGTTTGTTGGGATATGGCAGCAAATAGAAAAGAAACTGCTGCTTGGGTTGAATCAGACACGTGTCAGGTATCTTCATTTTTTAAAAATAAAATGCTTTGTAATTTTATAATTAACAAAGTCTCGTCTTTAGGCATTAAAAAAATCAAAGTTAAATAAATTTAAAAAAGATTTGTGAGAGCCTAGTTTCGATTTTTTTTACATAATAACCAAAGTTGAAATTGTCATATTTTGCTTTAAAAAATTCTTCCATTTGGTTGAAACTACTCTTATATTATTTATGTAAAATTTCATAAAATCAGTAAAGACACTTCCTTATAAATAATATCCAACAGCTTACAACATTTGAGAAAATTTGTTTATTTTTGTAATAACAAATTAATAAGCGAAAGTACTATTTAAAAAAATAGATAGTAATTGTAAATGTTATAAACAAATTGAATGAACAAACCCAAATGTTTTCTAATTTTTCGTTCTAAATACTTCGTTCTTTTGACAGAATAGATAAAAACAAATTCGACAATATATAATATTCAACTACGAAATTCTTAGAAATTAAAAAAACCAAGAATCCAACGATCAAATTTCGACGACACACTCTCAAGTGTCTCAATTTAAATTTGAAAAAAAAAATAAAAAAAAGAGGAAAGAAAAAGAAGGCAACCTCCAAATTTGTTTTATGTATATTCCGAACAAAAAAATTGAAAAATAAAGTCCCTACTTATTTTTGTTGAAGTAGCACTTTCACTCAATAATGTTTTAATAGAAAAATAAAAAATTTTATTAAATGTTGTAACCCACTGTATATTTCTTGCCAGGAGTGTGTTTACTGATTTTATAAAGTTTTACACAAATATGAGTAAGTTACAAGAAAATGGGAGGGCTCATTTTTTTATTTTAACTTTGTTATCAAATAAAATATATTAAAAATTCAAAAATCGGCGCTTACAAGTCTCTTTGAGATATAGTTGACTGTCATTGTTTAAAAACGTCTCTCTGTGCGCGCTGACTAGCCTGAATATCTTAAATTAAAAATGGCCTTAAATCAATAAATCGTTGAATATTTTAGGCTTGTGGTCGACCTTTCTTCTGGAATATCAAAGCGATGATGGACCAACGCCAATTAGGCTTAAGACAACATCATTGTCGTCATTGTGGAAAGGCACTTTGCGCTCGATGCACATCGCAACGTATTCCAATTCCAGTGATGGGTTTTGAATTTGAAGTGCGAGTCTGCGATCCTTGTCACATTGAAATCAAAGAAGCAAAGTGAGTTATAACTTTCCTTTATTCTCCATTCATCGATAGTTCTAAAAAAATATTTATAATTTGCCAGGCTTCGAAGTTCTCTATGGAACTAAAAAAGGTACATCTAAAAAGTATCTTTCTGAAGAAAAAAGTATTTAAAATGCAGCCTTTTTAAATGTGTCAAATTTTATTGTTTAAATCAAAAATTAGTGTAAAAAATACATTAAACTAAAAAAAAATAACGTATTTATAAAGGAAAAATTCTTTCATACTTTTCTGTATGCAAATAACTGCGTTCAAAACTGCTTCTAAGGAGAAAAGAGTTGTCTAGAATATGCGCTTAAAGTTTTTATTCAAAAAACTTGTGTGAAACATAGGAACGCTGACAATATAGAAAGATTGAACTAGGTATTAAGTCATATCTTCAACGAAAACAGTTTCTATTTTAACTTTATGGAACTATGTGGAAAAGCAGTGTATTATTAAGGTTCAAAAAACATAAACTTTAAAAGAAAATTACACAGCGCCTTGATATTTTTTCTAACTGATGAAAAAAGATTATTGTATAAATTTGGGATAAATTGGAGTATATTTAGTGCTCCCCAAACGGCGTTAAAGCTTTAATAGAGAATATTTCTCAAATTAATGAAGGTAAGTGATTTGGTTTCCTCTATAATTTGAAATGATAATAATAATAATCTCAACATATGACCAACAATATGGAAAATACACACAATAATATGTTATTCATCAAATTGACCATAACACTTGTATTCCTCTTGCAAATATGCACAATTTCTATTCATTGGAATCTTCTCTAAAATCAATCTTTTGAAAGCTACTAATTATTTACCGGGTACTCAGTATATATTATCTGTTTGATTTTAGAGAAAAATTCAACAGATGAAAAGTGTGCAGATTTACAAGAGGAATACGACTGTAAATAGATTTTATGAAAAATACTTTATTTTATATATTTTCCACATTATTTTTCATATGTGAAGATTACTGTTGTTTACAAATCATCTCAAAGTATAGAGATATTCTCTATTCAAACTTTAACCAAATATACTCCGATTTAAACTTGCGCGTTAGAAAAATGTGCTTTGAAAAATTCTTATTTCCGTAGATTTTATATTTTTGTGTATGTCAATTTTTTAAATGTTTTTAGAGGTCTTAAACGTCACCAAATTTTTACAGCTTTTTAATTGACGTTCTCTAGGCAATCATTAATATTTAGTGGGAAAACAAAAAAAATTAATCTGGGAAAACATCAATGTAAACACAATAAATTTTAGAAAAACTGTTTCTCAGACTTATAAAAAATTGTTGTAATGCATTTTTACCAGTAGGAAAGCCTTAAATACCTGATAAAATTCCTTCGTCATTCTTATAGATTTAAAAAGAAAAATTTTAATGGGGGTCCATTAAACATAAGTTCTCGCCTAGGAAACGTTAATTACATAACTGTAAAAATGTGGAGACTTTCAAGAGCTCTAAAAACATTAAAAATATTTATTAAAAAAAACAAAAGAAATTTATGAAAAAGTAACCTTGCCTAAAAAATTATCAAAAAAGTCAAAAAGTGTGTAATTTCGAAGCCTAAAATTACTAATAAATTAATTTTATTTTCCAGCCAAACTTCCTTAGCATCTTTTCACGACGCGAAACACAGCATTATCGGGATGGATTTAGATGCACCACGTCGAAGGTTATTGACAATTGGTCAGGATCGTGTTATGAAAATCTGGGATATCACTGCGCTTCTTCAGTAAGTCAGACTCATAATTTAAAGGTGATAGACTTCAAATGGCATCGAAAACTACCTAATTCCTGTCTTGAAACCTTCTCCGATAACGCGAATATTTACAATTTACATATTTGTATCTTGCAATCATAAATTTCTCAGTGCAAATATAAAACACCTGAGAACCACGCTGAAGAAATATGAAATATTTTTTATGAGTATTTTCTCTGGTATGAAGGATAAGCGTTTATGATCTTCTAGAATTGTAGACGCGTCAAAGATTCAATACGGAATAGGAATCTGTTATGATAGTAATTACGTTATATGAAATGAGTCAGTTTATAATATTAATTGTTTATGTATAGTGCCAATAATTTCAGTTTATTTCGCGCCCTTTTACTTGAATCAAAGGCAGTTTATTAATTTCTTCAGATTTAATGAGAGGATTTTGTAGTCATATTATAAAAGGAATACTTTTGTCACATACGATTTTGATGCTGCTTTTTAAATTAAAAATCTATAATGGACTGAATTATGTGACTAGTCGACATAAATCATTGTAGCGCCAATTACTCTGTAAATGAATCGTCCGAATGAATTTCCTAAGAAATTATGAATAGTAGATCAATAAACAGTCACGAAACATTTTTTCATTTGTTATTCAAGAGTTTTCTATTTAAATAATCTCAAACGCAAAATAAGAAAGTGAAACAATTAAAAAAATTATGGAATCATATCAGTAATCGATTAAAGTGTAATAAATATAAAAATCTGTGGTTCTTAGATGGCTTATTTTATATCAACACCTAGTCGTTATTTTCTTACAATTAAAGTAAACAATTGTGCTCTCATCTGCCTTTTGCTGGAAACTTCAATGAACATTTTTATTTATTCGCAGTAATAGTGCGATCAAATGCTTCCACAAAGAATATATTTATACATAAATAATTCTTGTTCATACTCGAACGCAATATAGCTGCAATCAGAAACCGATTTTTGAATTATTTTGTGATACTAGAAAATCAGTTACTTAAAATTCTTAAATAACTTTGATATTCGCTATTTTTAAATCCTTCAAGTTTCTAAACTAATAGTGTTTTGAAATTGAATAATATTGAAATTTGATTGATCTTTCAATTTCTAGCTATACTTATTATTATGGTGTATTAAATTGCGATAGTGGCGCATTATTGAGAAAACTTGTAAATGCATAGAGGAAGTGGATATTTTAGCATTTATTCATTCCTGTTTTAAATTTTGTTTAGAGAAGTTAATATTATGAAGGAGGAATAAATAACACATCTGGAAAAGTTCATGTCATTCCAACACGATATTTTTTTGGTCTTTGGGTGGAATCGGACCTTTAGTACTTGCAAGATTCGAACAAATATTTGAAGAGATTTTTCTTAACTACTAAAGAACTGAATACGTCGAGTAGCATCAAAATACGGTTCGGAAACAAAGATTATTTTGTTGAAATTTCATTTACTTTACCATCTATCATCTTGTATCTAACTTGAAACGATGTACTCATGAAAACTGTATATTAAGTGATATTTACCTATATCTATAGCAATGTACGCGATGGCTGTTACTGTTAAGAGAAATGGCGTTGTTTAGTTTTCTCGACGTGTTAGCATTTTTAAATGATTTAAATATGAAATATGTTACAAATTTTACGAGTACTTTAGCTGCTGCGTTGTACTGATTGGGTTTTAAGCATGTGTTTAAAAGTGCTGTGCGCGTAAACGACTTGCTAATTTAAACATATATTTGTCTCTATTTTCCACCGTTTACTTCTCTTTTACATTTTGCACCTAAAATTCCATAAATAACGGGAATTCTTTATTGAATTAGCTTCGAATAATTTATTTTGTTCACTAAATAATTTTCGAAAATATTTTTTCTATAACAACTTTATAGAAGAAAGAAGTAATACTTAAGCACAATTAAGAATGCATCGATTGTATAAAATCTGGAGAATTTTACTTCCAATTAATATAAAAACTTGCATAGTTTAGTACTGAAGGTGTTCTCTAATTAATTTGTTAGACTCAAAAAGACGATTGTATAAAAGTTTCTCGTGATTTGACAAGTTGGAATATAAACAATAAATATATATATTTTCGATGTAAATGTGTAAATGTGTAACTGAAAATGTTTAATTTTAGTATGTATACGTAGATGACAATTGATAATGCGATAAGTTTTAAATGATGTACATCATAAAGTGCAGTTGCTCTCGGTTAGAATAAGATCACTATCATGTGCAAAGGATCACTGAAAATCGTGAAATTTTTTTTTCCCATTAACAACCTTTGAATTAATATCGAGACTATAAACTTTATATTAAGAAAATGGTTTGTAAAACTTATAAGTTAAAACTGTATAGCTACTGAAAGAAATGTAATATGTATGCTAACAAATGGAATTCTTTGCGGAACAATTCAGCCATTATTATATTATGTAAAGAAATAAACAAAATGTATGAATATAACAAGTTTATAAATAAACGTTTGCTTAAACAAAATTGATGGGCGTGTTGAATGTTGTTCATATGTGCTTTCAGTCAAAGCCAAAATTAAAAGAAATTCTTAAAACAAAAAAAAATCAAGATATAATAACGAGAGTAGGGAAATATATTCTTTTAAGTAAAATTAATGTGGGCACTATATTACATTCAATTTAAAACGCTTCAAATTTCTAACATTTCAAGTAAAAATATTGCATTTTTAACAAGATAGATGAATTTTTAACCAAAAGGTATATTTTCAACCAAAAAGATCAATTTTCTACAAAAAAAAACAATGAATTTAACGTGAATATTTGAATTTTCAACAAAAAAAGAATTTTCTACCAAAAATATAAATTTTCAACAAAATACATGAATTTTCGACCAAACAGTTGTATTTTCAACTAAAAAAGATAAATTTTCAACCATAGGTGGAATAGTTAAATATTCTGTTTAAAAAATAATTTTTCAACCAAAAAACACCTAAACTAAACACTAAAATGATGAATCTTCAACTGGAATAGTAGAATTTTGAATGGAATAAATTTGCAACTAAAATTATTAATCTTTACCCGAAATAGTTGAATTTTCAACCAAAAAGATTAATTTTCTACTAAAAACACAAAATTTCCACCAAAAATGGAATAATTGAATTGTCAGTTAAAAATATTATTTGGTAACAAAAATTTCAACAAAATTGTTAAATTTTCAACCGAAGTCATTAATTTTCAACTAAAATAACGAATCTTCAACTGAAATAGTTGAATTTGAAACCAAATATATGAATTTTTGACTAAAATGATTAATCTTCAACTGGAATAGTTGAATTTTCCACCAAAAAGATTAATTTTCGACCAAAAATACGAACTTTCAACAAAATACATTAATTTTTGACCAAATAATTGAATTTTCAACTGAAAAAGATACATTTTCAACAAAAAAAAGAGTTTCTAAAAAATAGTTAAATTTTCAACCAAAGTGAGGAATTTTCAGCTAAAGAAAATGATGAATCTTAATTGGAATAGTCTAATTTTCAACCAAAATAATTTTTCCTGAAAGGAACATTTTCAAATATGATTAATCTTTAAATGGAATAGTTGCATTTTCAAACGAAAAGATTAATCTTCTACCAAAAAAGAAAAATTTTCAACTGGATATGTGAAATTTTCTGTTAAAAAGGATAGTTTTCAGCAAAAAAAAAGACGAATTTTCAACCGAATAGTTAAATTTTCAACTGGAATAGTTAAATTTATAACCAAAGACATTAATTTTTAATTAAAAGGATGAATCTTCAACAACAACAAAATGAATTTTAAACAAAAGATTTTCAACTAAAAAGATGAATTCTCAACGAAAAATGTAATATTTGATATTTCAACTAAAAAATACGAATTACCAACAAGAGTTGCAGTTTTAAATAATAAAGATTTTTCCGTCAAGAGAGAAAAAAAATTTCAAGCAAACTGTTGAATTTTCAAGCAGAAAGATGAATTTTCAACTAAGCGGATTAATTTTTTATCAAAAGGTCAAATTTTCCAGAAAACACACGAGTTTTCAAAGAAATAGTTACATTTTCAACAAAAAATAGAATAGTTAAATATTTCGTTTAAAAAATTAATTTTTAACAACAAAAAAACGAATTTTCAACCAAATAGTAAAATCCAGTAATATAGTTACTTTTACGAATGAAAAGATATTGTTATTTAATTGTACATTACAATTTAAAAAAATGTAAGCATGCTCCCGGAAAAATTACCTGACTTTAAAAAAAAGATTCCGACATTTACAGTTTTTTCCACGTATGTATATAAAAATTTCCTGAAAATTCCAGGTTTTCCAAGTGAGCAGACATCCTGCTCAAGGCCCAAAGAAACTTTAAACAGCCATTATTAAATTTTAAGTTTCTTCAAAATTTATTTTAGTGTACAAATACATTAAATTATCTTACAAACGAAAACTTCCATTCATTTACCTGCTTCTATTACATAAATATTTTAAAAACACAAACTGCAAAATGACGTTAGTCCTCCCTAAATTGAATTTAACTTTAAAGAAAGAGTTGAAATGAAATTACACTTTATATATATATATATATATATACCATTAAGCTATTTCCCTTTCGGCGAGCCTCTAGGGGTAAGCGTGACACTACCCGATTCGGGTAGTGTTTCTAGGTGGATAGTTTCTTGTAGTAAAATAACTTACAAGTGTGGGCTCACCACACCCACGGCCGCCAACAGCAACGCAGTAGTATCAGACGGTCACCCATCCAAGTACTAACCGCGCCCAACACTGCTTAACTTCAGTGATCTAACGGGAACTGGTGTTTCCAGCGTGGTATGGCCGTTGCCAATTTAATATTTGCCAAAACTTTAATTTTTATATATATATTTACAAGAAAGTGCTGATATTAGCAAGCAACATTCATTGATTATCAAATATATATTTACATTTAAATATAAGTCCTTATGAAAGATAAAGTTTCCACGAAATCAAATCTTACATCTCTTTAGCTTAGAATCTAATACAAAAAAAATATCACCTAGTTTATTCAACAGTCCCCTCCTACGGTTTTGAGTATTCCACACAACGTGAAGGATCCGTCGGATAGTATTCCTGACATTTCGTCATTAATCTTTTCAACGCCTGGATATATTTTCTTTGCGTCTCGTCGTTCATAACATGAGCCACATTTTTCGAAAAAATCTTTTCTCTTCCCGTACGAGCGTGAATACCAACCATAGTGACACCAATTGGCCAAGGTGAATTTCCAATCGCCATCTGAAGATAAGCATCGCTTGCCAAAATATAATTCCGCTCCAAAAGATGTTTAACTATTTCTGTCAAACTGTCGGTGATGTCTTCTGGCAGAGATTTATTCTGCAGCTTTCGGAGAAGAGGTTTAATGTACTCCCTTGTCTGAGCATAAGTTGCACTTGCCATTTTTCCTCTCGTTGCCATTTTTTCAGACGCACTTCTGTTGTTCAGTTGATTACCCCACATCTGGACCAAAAACTGAAGAAACTGTGTAATAACATTCATATCATATTCTCGATCTCCGGTGTTTAATTTAGTGGATTTTTGTTGAAGATCATCGTAGGTGACACCTTCCTCAGGAACTTTTACATCAACTTTGGTACCGTTGCTGAGAGGCTTCATAGGTGCCAAAATTTCGTTAACGTAGGCCAGGTCGACTTGTTCCATGGCTTCTTGAAAATCGTTTCTGAAACCTTTGTTAACTTCGGGTTCGAGAATTTCGCACTTTCTTAGCCTCTTGAAAGCGTCGACTTCTGATTCGGCAAAAAGGAAAATCGGTTCCCCACGTTCTCGAAGACGACGTATAACCTCATTTCTTGGTAAGGTTAGGTGCTCGGATGCATCTTCAACTGCGGCTTTTTCTAGCTCTTCGGGTTTGACTTCAGCTTTGGCACTACTATTAGCACCATCCGTATTTGATTTTTCGGCATCGCTGGACAACAAATCTGCTCTCTTGAAATGCTTCTTATTTCCAGACAAAAGTTTCTTTTCTTCGAGTTCCTTGCGTTTTCTTTGAATCTCTTCCCTTAGAGCATTCATGCTGAAGAAACACTGATTCTCAATTAAATAGAATGGAATACTTGCACTTTTTTGGTGAATAAATGTTTGTTATTCACTATTTTATCATTATTGCGATTTGCATTACAAGGATCCAGTGACAACTGTCAACAACTGTCAAAAACATGTCACAGCAGTGGGACTCCGATACCGTGTCGAAAGTCGAAAATCGAACGGACCTCTTTTTCTAACGTGTGAAGATAGAAAGAGAGATCCGTTCGACTTTCGACTGTGACACAGCATCGGAGTCCCACTGCTGATGCCAAACGGAGTTGACAGGGTTGACTCAATGGGGCGCCACTTGTACTAACATATTTCGCGGGAAATATAAATAATGTTTTTGTTATAATGAACAAATGTATTCTTTCCCACAAGAACCAATATCAGAATTGATTTCTTTTCCATGAGCTATTTTTATGTGAAGTATTTTGAACAGAATATTACTGCGAATTTTCTATATATTCTAATAAGTAAATATTTTGTATGAAATAATTTGCTAAATTTTATTAGACACTGCTCTAGTATAAAATATATTAATTTTTAAGATTTCAAAATACAACGATTTCACCTATGTTTTTCCTCGTTTTTTGCCTGTTTTTGTCTCGCGACTTCTTCTGTGAATGTGAAAATTCATTAATAAACGTCAATTTGACATCTTATAGAATTAAAAATTAATTTTTGACACTTTAAGTTTGAATTTATTAATTGTGAAAGTTTCCAATTAGAAACCACATAATTTTCAAAGTTTTCAGAATAATTAAACTTTCAATGTTCTCAATACTTAAAATCCTTTAGAATTTTAAACTGTGAAAATGACAGTGATTTTTTACAGATATCACTTCTTTTAGTAATAAAATTCATTTCAATTACTTTGAATATTACTTGATACTACATGACATATGATATTTATTATGTAATTATAGTTATCATCTTCAAAATATCTATCATTTTAATTTAAAATTATAGTTTTTAATGCGCAATTCTAAAACAGTTAATTTTTGAGACTTTATTGCACCTAAAGTTTTTTTGCTTCAAAAGCTTAAATTCGAAAATATTTGGATTGGAATTTCTTAACTTTTGCAGTTTTCCAATTTCAAATTTCAGAATGTTGTAGTTTTAAATTGAAATATTAAACTTTCCAGGACAGTTTCAATTATTATAAACGTATAAACTTGCCTGATTTCTTAAATTCTTCGAAATATCAAATTGAAAGACTTGATAGCAGATAGTGAAACAATTTTCAGTTAAAAGGACTTGTATAATTAAACAATTTTGAATTATATGCCTCCAGAATAAATAAAAAAATAAAAAATAAAAATTAAGACAATAATTTTTCAAATTCAAGCCTTAAAAATGAGAAGACTTCAGAACAAGGTACTGAATTTGAGTAATTTTGTATTCGATAATGTTCCAAAATATTGAACATTTCAAACATAAATTAAAAAAATAATTTCGAATTGACAAACATTGGAATAATAATACAATAATCTTGTTTTGTATTCTTTTTTTTAAATTTTCAATGTAATATTTTTTAACTGTCTGATTTTTAAATAAAGATTTAAAAAAATAAATCATTAAAAATTTAAAAATGTATGTTTGAAGTGTTGTTCAAAATCAAACTAGATAAAAATTAAACTATCTGAAATTGATACCTCAGTAAAGAAATAATTTCTTTAATTTTGATTCCTTGCAATAATTTTAGAGTTCTGAAATTTCATGTTCAACTCTAAATTTTATATTTTTCATATTCAACTCTGAATTTTCAACTTATCCCTTTCATAAGTTTTCATTTTTTAATTAAAATTAACTCTTAACGGCCACATCTCCAAATACACCTTCAGATAGTTTGACTGAAAAAATCATGAGTGATGTTGAAACAATACAAAATAGGAAAAAAAAATATCTCCAAAGCCTCAGTGATAATAATTTATCTATTCGAAAAAAATACTTAAAAAAAAACGTATACAATCGGAAAAAAATCGGAAAGCCCGTGGGGTATGAGACACCCCGTGTGACCGTTATGGGTTAAAATGGTTGAATTTTTGAAAAGTATAATAAACAATTACAAAATCTTTCATTTTAAAAAGATTTAAATTTACTTAAAATAGTAATTAAAATTTTAAAGGGTTTGTGTACGTTTTTTTAGAATAATTCAATTTTAAAGGTTTATAATTGAACATTTGTGTCACTTTGAACGGTGCGCATGACGGCGAATTTATTTTTTGATTTTAGAAAAATTGTTCTAATCAATTTTAATGTTATCTTATATCTTGCATTAAAAATTATTTAAATATAAATGTTTAAACTTTTTAATTATTCAATTCTGAACGCTTTTAATTAGTAACAATACAATTACAATTCCTTTGAATTTTAAATGATCCAATTATAAAAATTCGAATTTGAAAATATTAAATTTTTATTGTTTTTAAAGTTTCCTATTTTCGAAATTTTAATCTGAAATCGTTCAAGTTCGAGGTTCCTCAATTCAAAATAAATTTTCAAAATAAATTTTCAAAATAAATTTTCAAAATAAATTTTCAAAATTTTAGTGTGAAATTTTTGTATTTTGAATACTTCGGAATTAAAAATTTTCAAACCACTTTCAATTTCAAATAATCAATTCTAAGCGCTTTTATTTAGAAATGAGACAAGTTCAATTATTTTTTATTCCATTCGCAGTATTGTTCTTTTTTGAAAATGTTACCCAATCTAAATTTGCATTACTTTTTCAAACAAATTTTAAACTTAGGGGTCATTCACAAAATACGTCATACGGTTAAGGGGAAGGGTTTTTTTCGAAGTATCATACTCCATATTAATTGCAATGGAAAAAGCATCACTCAGGGGGGGTGGGGGGGTATTTAAAGTTCCTGAAAAATAAAAAAAATTTCTTTAATAATGAATTCTTAAATTGCTTATACTTTTAATGTTAGGTGAAAAAATCCAAAAACGTGAACGCGCGTGCATTTCTTGCTCGTTTAACAATAATTATTGTTGATTTTTAACGTGACTTACATATATTTAAATTTTGTATGTTTCCGATAATTTAAAATTGAACAACTTTGTAGAAGATACAACCTGTTCGATTAATATTTGTTATTATTGCGATTAATCATGGAAAGTGGTATTTAAAGTTAATTGACTCTGTTTTAAAATGAAGACTTTTGAAAATGATTTAAACAATAATCTCCGTTCTTCAAAAACGTTGAAACATACTCGCCTGATCTGAAAACTCTATTTACGGCCCTGAGTTTGTCGGTTTGTCATTCGTGATCCGAATCTGTCATCGCGAATAGCGTGACATACATGGGGTAAATAAGCCCCACGCACATCTCTAATTAATATTCATTCATCATCAACAAATACTTCAACGTGTTCCTAAAATTTTCTAACATTTCTCTTTAAAAAAAAAGTAAGTTAGCCTTAAATTTCGCATCGATTCTATACTCCACGAGACTTTTATAGAGGTTAGGTGGCGCCACGTGTTTAGCACATTGCTATAGAAAATTTTCTCGAAGAAGCTCTCCAGGTTTCCAGAATGTCCACCAAAGCTAAGGAATCCGATGTCACGGAAAAAATATCCGAAATGAGTATCGAGGAGCCAGTAAAGAAATTGTCACACAAGGAGAAGAAAAAATTAAAAAAGCAACAGGAATACGAAAAGGCTCTGGAGTTGATGACTAAAACCGGTGGACAGGGTCACAGTGAACTCGAATCTAATTTCACAGTTTCTCAAAGTACTGCTCAAGTACGAGGAGGTCAGCAATTAGATAATGCTGTTGATATCAAAGTTGAGAATTTTAGCATTGCTGCAAAGGGAAAGGAACTTTTCACCAACGCGAGTTTACTTATTGCCCAGGGTAGACGATATGGTTTGGTTGGACCTAATGGGTAATTTTTTTATTTTAATTTAATTCTTCTGCTAGAAATTATTATTTTTTCTTATTTTTTAACACTCCCTGCTGAAGAAGTTTGACTGGATTTGATAAACAAAAAATATACTTTTTAGTCCGTTTTCTGTAGTCGAAATTTTTAGTATTTCCTTTATATTTATATGAAACACTATTGATACAGAAAATCAATTAATTAAATTAAGTAATTTAATTAATTAAATCACTTAATCATTGTGACTAAAAGTGTCTCAGTAAAAAGGCAATCAATTTCTATCAAAGCAAAATAGGCCAATTTCCCAGTAATTCCTATGTGTTCCTATACATTTTTTATACAAATTCAATCCAATCCTATCAAATGTGCTATCCCAAATTCCTATCCATTTTAATATGCTTTTTTGATAGAAATCCAATTCAAATCTAAACAAATTTATCGGAAAGTCTTATACTTTTCTATCAAAATTTTCTTACTGAAACTCTATTAAATCTTATCCCTCATCAGAGTTGTATCTAATCCTATGTCTCTAATTCTGAAAAATGTCTATCAAATTCTATTCTTTGTAAAATCTGATACTTTGTCTATCAACAGTTTTGTATTGAAACTCTTATCAAATCTTATTCGTAACAGACTTGTATCAAATCCTATGTTACAAAATCTTGGAAGTTTTTATTTAACTCTATCTTGGAAGTTTTTATTTAACTCTATCTGTCGAGAAATCTTATAATTTTCTATCGACATTTTTCCATTGAAGCTCTATGAAATCTTATCCCCCACCAGAGTTGTATCTAATCCTATAGCTCTAAATCTAAAAAATGTATATCAGATTCTATCCGTTGTAAAATCTTATACTTTTTCTTTCAACAGTTTCTTATTGCTACTCTATCAAATCTTATTCGCACCAGACTTGTATCAAATTCTATTTTTCAGTACCTGGAAGATTTCTATCGAATTCTACTCCTCGAAGAATCTTATACTTTTCTACCAAGATATAGTAATTCAAACTCTATCAAATCTCATGCAATGAGAAAACTTCGATAGGAAAGTGAAAAATTTCTCGACGGATAGATTTGGATAAAATCTTCCAAGATTTTGGAACATAGGAGTTGATACAAGCCCTGTTCTGCAATCAAATTTGATAGAATTTCAATCAGAATCTGTTGCCAGAAAAGTATAAGATTTCTCGATGGATAGAATTTTATAGAAATTCTCGAAATTATGGAGATAGGACCTGATACAAGTTCTGTGTGGATAAGATTTGATAGAATTTTAGTGAGAATCTGTTGAAAGAAAAGTATACGATTTCTCGATGGATAGAATTTGGTAGAAATGTCCAGAATTTTGGAAGATAGAACTTGATACAATTTCTGTGTGCATAAGATTTGATAGAGCCATCATGAGAATCTGTTGATAGAAAAGTATAGGATTTCTAGATTCGTTTGATTGAATTATATAGGATTTTTATCAAATGTTCTATTTATAAATGTTCTATTCTTTTTCAGAAGGTTTAAGAGGGTTAAGAGTTAATTTGTTGCTTGTTTCCATTTTCTTGAATTGTTATGTTGAAAGTCTTAAATTTCGTCATAAGTTGTTCAGAACCTCTCTCGAGAGCAGCTTTCTTTTTAATCCCAAACATGAATAATAGCTATATTGTATTTATGATTCAGTAAGAAATAATAAATCATATTTATTTTAATAATGAAGTACCTATCATAAGTATTAATGTGGTTTAAAGAAAGGCTTTATTTTTTTTCTTAAATGGCCTCTGCAAAGTTTTTCTTCTGGTGTCAAAAGTAAACCCCACTTTTGGCAGTACTTAAAAAAATATTTAGCGATCACTTAAGTTGGCTTTTGTAAATAAAAAGGTTTTTCATTTAAATAATTTCTTTTGAGGGAAAAACACCACTCTGAGTTTTGGCAGAATTAAAAAAAAGTATTTAGAGGCTCTTCAAAGCCGGGTTTTGAAAATAAAATACTTATTTTATTTAAATAATTTCTGCTAATCGATTTTTTTACTTCGACATACATACAATGTACTCTTTTGATTCAAAAAGCCTTTTTCTAACATATGACCATTTGATCAATTTTCAGACATGGTAAAACAACTCTTCTGCGACACATTCAGAAACGAGCTTTTGCGATTCCACCAAATATAGACATTCTCTATTGTGAGCAGGAAGTCGTAGCCGATGATACACCTGCAGTAGAAAATGTGCTAAATGCAGACGAAAAATGCAAGGCACTGCAGTCAGAATGCAAAAAGCTTGAGGCAAAAGCAGAGGAAGGAGACGATACTGTCCAAGATAGACTCCAAGAGGTATTTTTAATTACTCTCCTCCCGAGAAGTTGACCCTTCGAATTTTGAGTCTACACAAGATTTTAATATTTCAAAAATATTTAAAAGATTTTACAAAAATTTCGCAAAGATCTGAAAGGTTTCCAAATATTTTACAAAGATTTGAAAGGTTTCAAAATATTTTACAAAGATTTAAAAGGTTTCAAAATATTTTACACAGATTTTATAAAATTTTCAAAGATTTCGAAAGATTTAAAAGATTTCAATAATTTCAATAGGTATCAATGATTTCACGAAAATTTCAAAGATTTTACAAATAATTTAAAAGTTTTTACCAGATTCAAAATATTTCAAAGATTCCAAAAGATTTCACAAAGATTTCTTCAAATATTTCACAAAGATTTTAAAGCATTCAAAGACTTTGCATTGAAAGACTTTAAAAGATTCCAATGATTCACAAAGATTTCACCAAAATTTCAAAGATTTCAAAAAATTTTACAAAGATTTAACAAATTTCACAAAGATTTCAAAGTTTTTACAAATATTTCATAAGATTTCACACAGATTTCAAATTATTTCACAGATTTGATAATGACTTCAATGATTTCAAAAATATTTCACAAAGATTTCAACATATTTTACAAAAAATCCAAAGATTTCTAAAAAATTTCAATGATTTCACAAAATTTTTAAAGATTTTAAAGATATCAATGATTTTACAAAGAGTTCAAAATATTTTACAAAAAATTCAAAGATTTCAAAGGCTTTGAAAGATTTCAATGATTTCACAAAGATTTCACAAAAATTTCAAGGATTTCAAAGATATCAATGATTTCACAAAGATTTCAAAATATTTTACAAAGATTTCGAAGATATTGCAAGGATTTCAAAGATTCCACAATGATTTCAAAGATTTCAGAAGATACACAAAGATTTGAATGATTTCACCAAGATTTCAAAGAATTCAATATATTTTACAAAGATTTCAAAGATTCCAATAGATGTCAAAGTCTTGAAAAGATTTCAAAGATTTCAATGACTTCAAAGATTTTACAAAAATTTCAAAGATTTCGAAGATTTCGCAATGATTCAAAAATTCTAAAAAATTTAAAAGATTTCATAAAAATTTCAAAGATTTTAAAGATTTCAAAAGATTTAACAGTTTTTAAAGATTTTTAATGATTTCAATGATTTTACAAAAATGTCAAAGATATCACAAAGATTTCAAACAGTTCACAAAAATTTAAAAGATTTCAAAAACTTTAAAAGATTGCAAAGATTACAAAGACTTCAAAAGATTTCAAAGATTGCAAAATGTTTTACAAAGATTTCAAAGATTCCATGAAGGATTGTACACCGCATTTCAAGAGGAATGAATCCCTTGCCTCTCCCAATTTTATTTCTAAAAAGCAGGGATTTGTGGCCTATGTTGTTATTTGCAATCAATATAAAAGTCATGAAAGTAATAAACTCACTATTTACAGGTTTACGAAGAATTAAAAGCAATTGGAGCAGACTCCGCAGAACCCCGTGCTCGACGAATCCTAGCTGGTCTTGGTTTCAGTCGTGAGATGCAGAATCGAGCAACAAAAAATTTCTCCGGTGGTTGGCGAATGCGTGTATCTCTCGCAAGAGCCCTTTTTGTAGAACCGACTCTTCTTTTACTTGACGAACCGACAAACCATTTGGATTTAAACGCCGTTATTTGGTTGGATAATTACCTACAGGGGTGGAAAAAGACTCTCCTGATTGTTTCTCACGACCAGAGTTTCTTGGATAACGTCTGCACAGATATCATTCATTTGGATATGCATAAGCTGTTTTACTACAGGGGAAATTACAGTAGTTTCAAGAGTATGTACGAGCAGAAGAGGAAGGAACAAATAAAGGCTTACGAGAAGCAGGAAAAGAGACTGAAGGAGCTCAAGGCTGCAGGAAAGAGTTCTAAACAGGCAGAAAAGAAAACTAAGGAGGTTCTCACTAGGAAACAAGAAAAGAATAAAACGAAAATGCAGAAACAGGAAGAAGATACTGGACCTCAGGAATTGTTGCAGAAACCTAGGGAGTATATTGTTAAATTCAGCTTTCCTGATCCACCGCCTCTTCAGCCGCCAATTCTTGGTCTTCATGGTAAGTTTTTAAAAAATGTTCGGGGAAGAAATGGCAGACAAAAAGCAACTCTTGACAGGCTTCACAGTTTTTCCTATATTTCTCCTAAAAATCCCCTAATATGCAGAAAATTTCGAGGAGGTGAACTCTTGAAATATGGTTGGTGTACATTCCTTCCTGAAATCTTTAGAATCTTCGTGAAATCTTTTGAAATCTTTGAAATGTTTAGGCATTTTTATTATTTTAAAATATTTACAATATTCATGTTCACTAAATTTTAAGTTTTTATCTCAAAATGTATTTTTATGGCTTCAATCGTAATTTATTATTGACAAGTAAAAACGGTAGTAAATACGATTTATGCTCGGATTTATTCAATTATGAATCAAATACAAGATCAAATAGAAATATTTTCTAATAATTGATGAACGACTCTTTTCTTATACATTGAAGCACACTAAATATTTTAGAAAAGAAATAATAATTTTAAGGATTTCAAGTTATAAATTCAGGGTGACCGCTGAAATAACAATGAATTAATTCTTTGATCGGGAATTTCACAAATTTTTAGATGGAAAATCTATCCAATCACTTGAAACATCACAATTTTTATATCACATGATATAATGCAATTTAAAATAAGTTCAATTGTATTCATAAATCGTGCGTAATTCTAAAATCTTTCACTTTACAAATTTTCCATTTTAGGTCTTCATTTTGAAATGTAAATTTTCAATTTAAAGAATTTAAAAATGCAGTTTTGAAGACTTTAATAATTAAAAATTAAAAGCGTTTGAGTTTGAACATTTTGAATGAAAAACATTTGAATTTAATCGACTGTAGAGATAAGTTAATTAATGATTTTTAAAACTGAAGTTTATTTCTAGCGTTAAAAATTGAATAATAATTGATTTTGCAAGGCGATTCTGAATCTGTTCAAAATGAAACAATTTTCAGAATTTAAAGTTGAAAATTGAACTTTTACAATTCGAAAACCTTAGTATTTAAACAAATTTAAACGTCCGATTGAGACTTTATAAACTATTTTCAATTTAAAAATCATTTCAAATTAATAGATTTATAATAATTAAACGCTTTTATTCAATTTTAAATCCTATTCTAATACTATTTCAGTCTAAAATATTTCATTTTTAACCCATTCAGTTTGAAATTTTTGAATTACAAAAAGAACATTTTTTTATGTACTTAGCAATATTTGACTGTTCATTTAAAATTATCAATTATAAATCAAATATCCAAAACTATATAACTTGAAATTGAATTGTTTAAAATCGAAAGCTTTGAATCCTTTAATTTTCAGAGATCGAAATTTAAACTGAAGTTTAAAATTTTAGTTTTTCCATTTAACAAATTTTTAATTTGTAAGTGAAAGTGTTGGATTTTGAAGTATAAATAACAATTCGACAATTATTAATTTGAAATGACTTGAAATAAAAATAATTCAACTTAAAAGGATTTATCTATAAAAAAAGTTTGAATTTCACAATTATAATTCTAAAAGATAAGGAAGAAATGTTGGTATTTAATTATTTTACGAACTGGAAGAATTTTTTTTATTTTTTACATTTGTATTGAGTTGGAGACCGGCAAATTTGGCATTCTTAACATTTTTATTGAGTTTTATTTGGTTTGCAATATTTTATGAATTGGAAGAAGGATAAGTTTGTAATTTTAACATTTTTATTGAGTTGGAAAGGAGAAAATTTTCATTTTCAATTTTTTCTGTAATGCAAGAGCTCTTTTTGTTTTTGTAATTTCTGTTGAATTGCAAGGGATACAATTTTGCTTATTTCTTTCTGAATTGGAAGAGGCCATTTTTTTAAAAACATTTTTATTAAGTTTAAGGGAATGATTTTTTATTTTGACTTTTTTCTGTCTTGGAATAGGGAAATTTCTTATTTTTAACATTGTTATCGAATTGGAAGGGAGGAAATTTTGGTATTCAATTTTTCCTAAAACGGGAGAGGCCATTTTTTCTTTTTAGCATTTTCATTGAGTTGAAGGGGGGAACTTTTTATTTTCCATATTTTTTGTGATCTGGCATGGGGTAATTTTTAATTTTTAGCATTTCTGTGAAGTTTGAAGGGAGGAAAATTCAATTTTTTGTTCTGAATTGGAAGAGGGACATTTTTTTGTTTTAAAGAATTTTATTGACTTGGAAGTAAGGAAATTTTGGTTTAAATTTTTTCTGAATTGGAAGATGAACATTTTTTTATTTTTAAGTTTTTTATCTTGTTGGAAAGGAGGTATTTGCAAATTTGGTAATTTTGGTATTTTTAACATTTACATGAAAGTTCAGAACTTTTTATTTTCAATTTTTTACTGAGTTGGAAGAGGAAAATGTTTTATTATAATCTAATTAAAAAATTGTAAATTGGAAAGTGTTAAAAGCTTCTATTTTATACTTACTTATAATTTCCAGTTCAGTTTTGATTATTTTAAATGAAAATGTTTTCAGTTTTAAGAGTTCAAATTATTTAATTACAATTACCGGGAAAAAATCGGGAAATAAACGGGAATTTTCCCCTTCATGAAAACGGCTACCCTGAAATTTCTCTCTCTCTTTTTTTTAATAGAAATATTCCAAAAAACTGTGAAATCTTGGAAAAAACTGGAGATCTCTAGAAATCCCTTGAAATATTCTAATCTCGTGTTCACTCAAAAGTCGAATAGTCAACTCCTCGGAAAGGATCAATTGTACTTCAAAAAGGACGCTAAAAATTTCTTTATTGCTTCAGCTAAAAACTTGATAAATTTCATCAAGGATATTTATTAATTAAATTATATTCAATGCCACTTGCTTGAAAATATTAAGAAACTGGAAAGCTGTCGTTTCATTCAGAATGTATAAAAAAGAGGTAAAAGTAAAATTAAGAATTTTGTCATCTAAATTTAATTTGTAAAATCAATAATTATAATAATATTATAATTATTATAAATAATAATAATTATATTGTAATAATAATGATTAATCATAATTATTATATTAATATATATATATATATATATAATATATATCGCCAACGGCGATACCACGCTGAAAACACCAGTTCTCGTAAGATCACTGAAGTTAAGCATTGTTGGGCGCGGTTAGTACTTGGATGGGTAACCGTTCAGGAATACCTGCGTGCTGTTGGCCCGTCGTGGGTGTGGTGGGCCCACATTGGTAGTAAATATCCACCTAGAAACACTACCCGAATCGGGTAGTGAGGCAATGAACTTTCGAGTTCGAACTGCTAATCTATGTATGTATGTATATATAATATATTATATTAATTATTATATTATATTATATTGATGGTAGCTCTGAGAAAGCATCCAGAGGCGACTGTTGTCACCTCCAACACTCGCGGCCGATGTGTATGGATAACAGCGGTAAAAGACGAATTCCAAACTACACTATACTCCTAATTTTGTACCTAAAACATCATCGCGGAAGATTTCATACATCGTATTAAATTAACTTATAACATCCTCATCTCATCAGTCACTTGACTTAGTCCGTGGCTAAGATGAAAAACCGGGTTCACCCAAGAACAAGTTTAAATAAAGAGATTTTTTTTTTTATGTGAGAAGTTGTAGGCTCCGGAAGCTACGATCA